>JBBPBX010009673.1:34064-56606 GCA_038048925.1 Garcialebias charrua | reverse complement strand
ATATATATACATACAAAGTATGTAGTTAGTTTATAAATGTATTTAACACAAAGAGGATTGCTAAAGTGAGTTAATTCATTATAGTAAATGAGACGGGGCAGACGTCCAACACACACTGAATGCATCACTCTGCTTCAACCCATCAGAGTTCTGCTCCGCCTCTTTGGTTCTGATGGACCGGATTAATCTATGAAAGCTCTCCTCTGAACGGGATGTGGACGCTTTACTTGTGATTTATGAAACATTTTGAGTTGTGTTCACTGACAGCGTTGTCACATTACAGAAAGTCTTACAGTGTCAGAGACAGCAGTGGATGATAAAAGTTAGCACTTACTGTCAGCTTCCGCTAATAAAAAAAAATCTGTTTTGTAGTTTAGTGTTAGCAAAGCAATTTTTATTTATTTAGTGAATTAGTGGTTATGAAGCTAACTTTTCGATTATCTGTGCTCACCACTGTTAGACACAAACAAACTCAGACACAAGCTGAAACATCATTTCAGTTTTGCTTTCCAGGTTTTGGCTTAAATAGTGTTAAACAGAAGCCATTTTAAAAGTGTATAAAACAACTTCAAATGTCAAATTGTTGCTTGGAGACAGATACACTACATCACACTGGAAAGAGTTGGATCACTCTTAACTACCATAGTGAAATCACAGTAGAATATTATTGGGTCAGTGTGGTAGTGTCATTGAATTTTATTAATTTTCTGTGCCACCACTGTGTACATGGATACATTTGTATTTGTAAGGAAACTGGCCATGCTAATCATCTGAGGAGACTACTGTATGCTTTTTTTTTGTTGCTTTGTTTTGTTTTTTGAATGTCCAGAGGACCAGACTTAGCTTTTTTTTAGACTATGCTTTCTAGTTTTTTTTTTCTTGCTTAACAGTAGTTTCCTCAAATGAATGGGGTGGCCAAAGAGTAATCTATGGTGGCCAAAGGCACCACTGGCCACTCCCTGGATCCGCTGTTGGCACCTTCTTCTTTTGGCTGTTCAGGGGTTGCCACAGCGAGTCATCCTCCTCCACCTCAATCTGTCCTCTGCATCCTCTGTCCGCACTCCAACCTTCATGTCCTCTCTAACTGCATCCATATATCTCCTCTTTGTCTTTTTCCTGGCAGCTGCATTTCTAACATCCTTCTACCAATATACCCACTGTCCCTCCTCTGGACATGTCCAAACCATCTCAGTCTGGCCTCCCTAACTTTATCTCCCAGTTGTTCAACATGTGCTGTACCTCTGATTATCTCATTCCTGATCTTATCCATCCTTGTCACTCCTAAGGAGAACCTCAGCATCTTCATTTCTGCTACTTCCAGTTCTTTCTCCTGTCTTTTTGTCCATGTCTCTGTCTCCAGACCATACAACATAGCTGGTCTCACCACTGTCTTGTAAACTTTTCCTTTGACCTTTGCTGACACCTTTTTGTCACAAATCACTCCTGAAACTTTTCTCCATCCACTCCATCCTGCCTGGACTCTCTTCTTCACCTCTTTACCACATTCCCCATTTTCCTGGACAGTGGACCCCAAGTACTTGAAGTCCTGCACCTTTGTGACCTCTGCTCCTTGTAGCCTCACTGTTCCACCAGCCTCCCTCTCATTCACACACATGTACTCTGTCTTACTACGGCTGACTTTCATTCCTCTTCTTTCAAGTGCATACCTCCACCTCTCCAAGTTCTCTTCCACCTGTTCCCTGTTCTCACCACAGATCACAATGTCATCTGCAAACATCATAGTCCATGGGGATTCCTGCCTGACCTCATCTGTTAGTCGGTCCATCACCAGAGCAAACAAGAAGGGGCTCAGAGCCGATCCTTGATGCAATCCCACCTCCACCTTGAAGCTATCTGTCACTCCTACAGCACATCTCACAGCACATCTCAGCAGTATTTTAGTTTTGAAAACTAAAAAAACGCTAAGCATGATGGGAAATACAACACAGCCACTGCCTTACTGGTTAAGGGAGTGGCTGTGTTGTATTTCCCATCATGCTTAGCGTTTTTTTAGGTTTTCCAACTGAACCATGAGTAAGAATAAAATGTCACATTTTTGTCATCTGTGTATGTTTCCCATACTTGACAGACGAAATTGGTCTCTGCATTTAACCCAACCACCACCAGGTGGTGCAGTGAGCAGCCGTGGTCAGCGCCCGGGGAGCTGGGGAAAATAGATGTGCACTCATAGACACCCCAAGGTGTGCCGTGGCCGGGGTTCGAACCTGGGTCCTTCGGATCCCAAGTCTGATTCCCTAGCCACTACACCATCTTGGCCCCTAAGGACGTGTGGGGTGAAGACATGCCTCCTGTTAGCTGCTAAAATTTGTGAGGTTCCTGTGGTTAGGTTCAGAGAGTCTTCATTGGATGTCTCACACCATATTGAAAAATGTGTTCTCAGTTCAAAATCTTCATTATACACAATCATGTACTTGAACGGTATCGGATCAGAAAAGTATCGGTATTGATCGATACCCAGTTTTAAAGTATCGGATCGGAAGTGAGAAATGTGGATCGGTGCATCCCTAGTCCTGTACCAGTCTAACATACTTTTCTGCCACTCCAGATTTCCTCATGCAATACCACACCTCCTCTCTTGGCACCCTGTCATATGCTTTTTCTAAATCCACAAACACACAATGGAGTTCTTTCTGACCCTCTACGTACTTCTCTATCAATATCCTCAAAGCAAAGATGGCATCTGTGGTCCTCTTTCTTGGCATGAAACCATACTGCTGCTCACAAATAGTCACCTCTTGTCTAATGGTACGTCCACACCTAACAGCGTTTCAACTGCAGGAGCGTCCAGTTTACATGCAAAGTCAATGGGGGACGCGCCTCCAGGCGCGTCTTGGCGTCGGGCGTCACGTCACGTGCGTGTTGAGCGTGCTGGAAAGCGTTTTCCGTGCACGTGAACCCGCTTCAGCCTCCAAAGCACGCGTTGATTTAGCTGAAGTTTTCGCCGTTCAAACGTTCAAACGCCGTTCAACTCTCCCTGATTGGTTGATCAGGGAGAGTCGGGGGGAGAAGAGAGGGGGAGAGTCCCTATGTGACGCGGAAACGAGGGGACGGGTATTGCGCAACTATGTGACGTATTGTTTGTGGGACACAGAAAAAACCCGAAGTCGTGTACTATGGAAGAGAAACTCATTGTAGCTGTGTGTTCGCGACAAGTCCTTCACGACCAGTCAAGTCTGCTCTACAGAGACAGAAATAAAAAGCTCCTTGCCTGGCGGAGTGCAGTGAGGAACTCGGTATACCGGTAAGCTCCTCCCACACCCCCCGCCGCCACACCGCCGCAGTTTCGCGTTCTGGTCTGGACACCACTGTGGGTCCAGTGCGTCCACTTGCGTGCGTGACGAGCTTTTTTGAAGTTGAAACGCTGTTTGGTGTGGATGTACCATAAGTCTTGCTTCCACAACTCTCTCCCAGATCTTCATCGTGTGGCTCATCAACTTAATTCCTCCACCTGATTGTGGATAAAAAGTGTTCTCTCTGCTCAGCAGTATCCATCACTCTGCAGAGTCTGCACTACCTCAGACATTAAAAAAAAATACATGTTTTCCTACACAGTCAACTCCTACCCACTTTCATATCATGCAGCAAAACATTAAAGTTCACTTGGGTTCCCTGTTCAGTTCCAGTCCAGAAAAACTCTCATCTCAAAAACTACAAACATTCATTATTTAAATTCTTCATCATTGGAGGACGTTGATGTACTTGTAGTGTAGTAAGATTGTTCTTATAATCTTAGTGTATACACAAATAATAATTTTTGTTGTTGTTGTTGTCTCTGCCTCTAATAGAAGTACTTCCTGTGTAACCCAGCCCACCAAAGCAGCGCTGTAGATGAGCATTACTTCATGAATGAAAGTGCAGCTCAAGTTAGGTATAAAAAAAAACATGTTGATACAGTTTTGTGAAGGTTTCAGCTTTTCTTTTATAATCAAATTTTTATTTGCTCTAAATAACTATGTTTTGTGTTTTTAAAGGGATATAACGAAGTTTAAACCCCTCTCCAGCAAGATATCAGTGAGCATGCTCACTGGGGATTCCTTTGATGAGCAAATACCAGAGCATCTAAACCAAGTGAGTGTTTACTTGATCCTGCAGCAGAAAGCTCCTGGACAATGCTCCAGTAACGTTGTAAATAATATTCCTCCTGTACCAGATGGTAGCTGAACATCAAACGAGGTTCCTGAAGGAATCCTACCCATCAGCCAATCACATTCACATAAAAGGAGCGGACCGTCGAATGATCTACAAGAAGCCATCTGCCATCAGCCAGCACCTGTGGAAGCTGGTAAACCAGCGACAAGCCAGAGAGCAGAGAGAGTGACCCGTGGCCAGGAAGGAGGGACGGCCAGACTCAGGACGAGTAATAATCACATCCGTTTTAAATATTCAATCAAATATTCAGCTTATCTTTTTACCTTTCTGTGCAGCAGTTTGTGGAGATTGTTGACACGTCTGCTGAGGTTCATCAGAAAGTCAATTTCAGAACATGTTTTTTTTGCCGCTCAGCTTCATTGGAAGCTTTTTAATTGAAGATAACTGGGGGGTACTCAGTGTGATGAAACATTTTCTGTCTTAGATTCATCTTATCTTTCAAGTTGTTATTTCAGGCTCTTTGCCAGATTGGCCAGTGCCAAAAATTAATACATTATTTCTTATCAAGGTAAAGGCCACACACACACACACACACACACACACACACTGACACATCAGCGCTCAACTCAATACTTTTATCTCATTCAGTTCTGTCTTAATATTCTTCCATGTTGGAGCTAAAAGTTCTTGGACTTTGGATTATTTTTGCTTCATTGCATCAGTTTTTATTGTTACTTGCAGATATTTGATTTACAACCAAACACATAATTCTGTTTTGAAATTCTGCAAATTGAAAATAAATTATTTCAAAAGACAAATCTAAAAATGTTTGTATCATCTTTGTGCTTATTGTCTACATTAGGAGTGTGCAGCCTTTACAGTCAAAGCTCTCCCACTAAAGCCACAAAGTAAACGTACAGAAGTCGTTACTGCGTTGTAGAAATATTCTATATTTAAAAAATGTAAATTGTTACAGTATGGAATTAAAGATTTACAATAAGTTAATATCTGTTGGTGGTTTTTAGGACAACGAAAAAGACCAAACTTATAAAGAGGAGAAATAAAACATTTAGCGTAAACCCTTGTGATTAAATATAAATACTCAAATGTGCAGCCAGTATGATTTCTTACTATGTTTATGTAAAATTTATATTTAAAAATCACACAAATAATGAAGCTTAAACTTTAACCCAATAAATTGTTAGTAAACATAATTAGATTGGATATTTATTTGTGATTTATTTTCTTAAATGAAGGCAGGGACTTTTATTATTTTTATTTAAATCAAGCCTTTGGATTTTGATGACTTGTGTGTATCGAGAACGACTTAAACTAGAGATTAGAGAGAAACTCCAGGATCACGGGACATCAGTGTCAGTTGCAGCATCTGTTTAGGTTTGAGCCAAAGTGCAGCTGAAAAAGACGACAGAAGAAAAGCAACCATGAGAATGTGAGAGTGTAAGGAGACGACACTGGAGTTTGTTGTCTCGTCTCATCAGCTCTGTGTTCACAGACTCCAAACTGAAGCATACAAGAGCTCTGTACCTGCAGGGGAACATGGAGGAGGCGCAGTTATGTTCTGGAGCTGCTTTGCTGCGTCTCACACAGAATGTCTTGAATCTGGAAGGTACAATGAAATCTAAACAACAGTATCAAGGCATCTGGAGCGAAATGTGCATGGTCTCAGTCATGGGTCCCACAACAGGATAATGACCTGAAATGTACTGTAGAGCTAAAACACCTGAGAATGAACGTTGGACTATTCTGAAGAGGCCTTCTGAGCCCTGATCTTGTTGAACATCAGTGGAAGAAGAAACCTGCAGTCTGGAGCAGGAACCCTTCAAACCTGAGACTTCTGGAGCAGTTGTCAAAAATTAATAAAGTGTGGAAGTCTCACTCACACCTAGAGACAATTTAGAGTCACCAATCAGACTAACATGCATGTGGTTGGTCTGTGGGAGGAAACTGGAGTACACGGAGAGAGCATGCAAACTCCACCCAGAAACGTCCCCGATTGGGATTCCATCTGGCAACCTTCTTGCTGAGAGGCGACGCCTCTACCAACTGCGCCACCGTGCCGCCCAGTGAGTAACTTACAACTGCTTAATTTTTGTGATTTCCAAAGGTAGTTCAATATATTTAGAGTTCCATGATTTTTGTCAAGGCTTTTATATATTTTTATAAATCTGCTGAACTGGAACTCAAAAGCAACGTCTGATTTTCATTATTTTCTCCATAAAATTTTTAGTATTTTATTTTCCTGTTATTGTGTCAGATTCAAGATATTTCCTGTTTTTCTTTCTTTAACATGATAAGTATCGACCAATCATTATTTTTGATATTGTTTATCTTACTTCTTTTTATATTGTTTCTAACATTTAGGCACTTTTGTGTGAATCTTTTTAACTGTTGCTGCTTTTACACTTGGATTTCCTATCCGTGGGACAATAAAGGCTGTTTCTATTCTATTCTAAGCAAGATGTCAAAAACGCCAGAAACACAAGCAAATTAAAAGCAAATCCGTCCGTATGCTAATGTGTGTACAGGAAAAGAAAGAACGAAGACCACTGGTTCATCCTGAGGATTTAAGTTTTAATTATGACACCACATTAAAATAAAAATTTCCAACAGATCTGGAATTTAATTCCATCCATATACATGCATAGCAACAACGTTTAAGAAACATTTTCTCCCATAATCAGGACATTGGAATGATCATTTTACATCAGTACCCCCACTGACCTCCCACCCAGCTTGTTCTTCAGCAATAAATGTAATTCTTGTACAGCCTTTTTTTTTTTTTCTCCTCTCCCTGCGGGGTTACAAATAATTATATGCACAGTCCCCATTTCATAATACTGCTTTCAGTAATGTTACCTCATTTACAAAGTATTGCATTGAGAGCAAATTTCAAAAAGGGAGAACAAAGTGTATCATCAAACAGAAGTACGAGTACTATACAAGAATGTAGTCTTCCTCATGAAAACATCCACATCTGAGTTGAACAAAAAAAGACGGGGACAAACAGCCACGTATGTATGCAAAGCCATGTAGATATATGCCAAAATGTGAGGTGCAGGCCTGGGAATCACTCCTAAACGGTGTTTTGAAAGGCGAACAAGTCATTAGTAGGAATCTGCAGGAGACATTTTGAGCATACAGAAACTGGAACAGCAAATAAGAATACACAAGTGCCTCAGTAGCTATTTTTGTGTCTAAAATGCATCTCGTCTTTGTATTGTTCGTTTCTTTGAGCCTACAATACAGTGTAAACAATATGTGTGCTACACAAGAATGATTATACAATAACATTACAAACAACTCTGATATAAATTTGCTTTTGATTTTAAATTAAGGTCACTACTCCTATTAATACTGATTGTAAAATAAATTAATGTGAACGTGGCACCAATATTATTCTCGATTCGTTTCTCTTTTTTTTTAAACCAATGGTTTTGCATTTGAAGTCTTGAAACGATGAAAGAAGAAGCTTCTCTTGATTGTCCACAAGCAGCGTTCTGCACTGCAGGATGCACTATTCCAGACACAACAGTGTACCAAAACAAAGGAGGAAAAGGAGTAAAAGTGTGAAGGAAACGTCTGGTAAGCGGAAGAAGAGCAAGTCTTTTCTTCTTCTCAGCTTACTTCACGTGCTCTGCAGCATGTGACGAACAGTAAAACTTCTTATGGGTAATAAAGTTTGATAAGTTGTTGAACTGGATGTCACAGAGGCGGCAGTATTTGCCACTTCCGGAGCCGTTCACGCCCTTGTTAGCAGCAGGTGCCGCCTCCTCGGCAGGAGACTTCGAGGGGGGGGACATGTTCTCGTTGGAGTCGCTCTGGTTTTCGGTGGCCCATGTGGGTGAAGTGCTGGAGGGCTGGCTCTCTGTCAGTGGCTGGTTCTCCTGCTGTGCTGGGGCTGAACGCTCCTCTGGCTTGTGCCCCCCGTTAACAATGACCATGCCTCGGTTCTTGGGCAGGAGAGGAAGGGTTTCCTTGCCGGGGTGGGGGCAGCCGTTAGCAGCTGGCTGCGGCGCCTGCTCCCTCGCTGCTCCCGTCTCTCCTCCGTTAACACTCTGCTCCTGTTCTCCGGCGTCTCCCTGCATCACAGGCCCCCCAGTCACATAATCGGTTGGCTTTATCCCAAAATACGGTGATATTTGCTCGGGACCTTTCACCTTTTTTATTGCTCCAGGATAAAGGCAGTGAGGCAGAAACATATTCTTGTTCTCATCTTTTGATGGGATGAGCTGGGGCTCAGGAAAAGGCTTAAGTCCGGGCACAGACCCCAGGTGAGGGGGGAACATGCCTCCATTCTGCACCATCACCTTCCCATTCCCATTCTTCTCACATTTGCCAGGGCTCTTATCGTAGCCATCATCAGGACTGTTATTGCCTTCGCTCTTCACATCTGGGAACATGCTGGGCTCCGGGGCGCTGCTCTCACTGTGCTGCTGCTGCTGTGGTTGCTGGTGTTGAGCGGCAGCAGCTGCAGCGGCTGCTGTTGCAGGACAAAAGTTCTGTTTGTGTGCCAGGTAGTTCTCCACCTTGTTAAAACTTATCTTGCACACCGCACATTCGTGATAGTCTAAAAGTCTTTTGGGAGAGCTACACGTCTTGTCCGAGACTGGTGAACATTTTTTGCTGAGATCAATGGGTGCGTCCAGCTCCTGCTGCTCCACAGTGCTGCATTTAGGAGCCAGGAGAGGTTTGGTGACGGTCAGAGAGGCCTCCAGGTGCTTGGGCACCATCCCAGGGAAGATGTCACAGCGAGGGTGGAAGCGCTCAGCTAGGCTTTCTACGGCTTCTTGAGATGTGCAAGGGTTTAAAGGAGGAACTCCAAGAAAACCCGGCTGAGCCAAAGGAGGCCTTTGGTGGTCCTGGTCGGGGAGACACATTTCATACATCTTCCTGCGCTTGCGGGTTCTCATGGTTCGCTGCATAGAGGGAACCTTGTTGGTGGACATGCGTTTCATGGGGGGATCGTGGCGAGTGGCACAGTAGTACTGCTTGTGGACCATGAAAGTCTCATGGCGGCTGAAGGTAATGTTACAGGCTTCACAAGTTGTCTTGTTGGGATCGTTATCACTTTCCACTAACCCCGTGCTGGGGCTCTTTCCCTCCACCTGCTTCCCGTTGAGCCTGTCTTCAGCTCCAGTTGGGGTGGAGACCTTCTTCACCTGTCCTAGGTCCTTATCATGTCCTTTAGCCCCAGCATTGATCATATCCAGCACATTGGAGTTGAGGCAAGCGGACTGCATGAGCTGGGCGTCGGCCTCTGTTGGGTGGCAGCCAGCCAGCAGGTTGACAGAACTGTGACCACTGTTAGGGCTCACAGATTCAGAAACCTTATCTGAGAGCGCAGAGAAGTCAGGAGACTTTGCCATGTGCTGCCAGCGGCTGTTACAGTAGTGCTTTTTATGGACTAAATAGTTGTCCAGGTTGCTGAAGGTGATGTTGCATTCAAAACAGGTGGCCCCTTTGGGCATCAGAGGACTGTAGATGACAGGGGGGTAGCTGTTTCCTCCGTGGCGCAGCCTCCGATGAACTAGCTCTGACATTTTCGCCAGAATCTCTGAAGCCTGCGGGACTACAGAAATGTCTTGGGAGAAGGCAAACTGAGACAAGAAGGGGCCCATGGGAAATGTAGGCATGTTATTCTGCACCGGGGAGGAGGCCAGGCGGGGGCTGGAGGGCTCCGATTTGATCCTAGTGTAGGAAAAACTGGCTTTGCTGCCTGGGTGGGCCTCTCCCTTCTGAGCAGTCAGCATGGGCTTCTTGTCAGCCTTGTCAGCCTCTCCGTCTGTGCTGGTCTCCTTGCTGAGGGCCCCTTTGGGACTTCCCAGCAGTGCGTCCTTCCTGCTGGCCAGCTCGGTGCGGGCCTGCTGCTGCTGGAGGCTCTCCTCGGGCCCCCTGGGGGAGTGTTCAGTGCCGTCGCCTTCCCTGTGAAGTTTGCTGCCGTGCCCATGTAAGTCCTGATGCTGTAAGAGTTCCCTGTGGCTCTGGAAGCTGATATGGCAGTGATTGCATCTGAAGGCCGCCTGTGACAGGTGAGACATGATGTGATGCTGGAATGTAATAAGAGAATCTGCCGTGTAGTTACAGATTGTGCATTTCAAGCTGGTGCCAGGAGGGAGGCTCTCTTCCATTTTGACACCTGTGAGGGAGATAAAAGGAAGAAACGCTCAGAATCTCGACTCCCTCTTCTCCTTTGGAGTTAACTGTAGAAGCCATCAAACACTCAGGCGTTATGCCAAGCTTATTCCCATCCACTTGGTTTTTTTTTTCCTTCTTCTCAAGGATAAACTGTCAACTTTGCAAGCTGACAGTAGGATATGTATATTTCTCAAAGATATGACAGTCATTTTTACATATGCTTCTTTGTTATATTTTTCAAAAGCATTTTAATTTAAAATTCAAAATAACCATCTGCAAAAAGCCAGAATTGTTTTTAAAAATATGATTTTACGCAACAACAACAAAAAATAGTGCTTTTATTTTCTGAGTGTGTCACTCACCACTGTGTGAGATGCTTAAATGCATTTCCAGGGCCCGGGCGCCAGAGAAGGTCTTGTTGCACTGAGGGAAGGGGCACATACTGGGAGTTTGGTGAGGTCCGTTGTCACCGTCCTCCACCACTGTCTCAGGTTCCCTCTGCCGCCCGCTGCAGTAGTACATGAGATGGGCCTGCAGGTTCCTCTCGCTCCGAAACCAGATTCCACACGCCTTGCAGGGGAAGATGTCCTCTGAAGAGAGACAGAAAGGGACAAAGGGGACACGCTATCAGGATCCAAACGGTGCTTTCATATGTAAGTAGACAGATAAAAAGCTTGCACATCAGCGTGCACACACACACAAACACTCCTCTCTTCCAGTTGTGACTCTTAAAGCCTGCATTAAAAGGCTTTTCCGCCAAATCCTCAGCTGCAGCCTATCTCTGCGCCGCTACCACTGGGTTTGTACCCTTTCTCAAGGGCAAACAAGAACACTGGACCATCTGCTTACAGAAGCCTCCCTGTCGAGCTGAACCCAGATAGCCCTCGCGAAGTAAACAAACACACTATTTGCATGAGGCAAGTATTTTGCAATTAACACTTTAGTTTGAGCCTCAGTGTGTTTATATGAACCCAAAACTTGAAGGTCAATGGCTCTTATCTCCAGCGCAGAGACTCATCTGGGTTAATCTACGCCCGCCGGAAACAACGCTCCTTGTTAAGCAGGTGACTGAGTGCAGGCTGTGGACCGGCAGGATGGAAGACTCATGCATGGACATCTACACAGAGCACCCCGGTTCTGCAAACACTCACTGTTGACGATGGCGGTGGGAAGGATGGACGCCATGGCGGCCTGCTGCGGCAGGAGCTGGATGCTGTCCAGCAGCCGTGCCGGGTACATGCCTTCACTCAGAGACATGTGGTTCACCGCCTGCAGACGGGAGTCGAAGTCCACCGCAAACGCCACCAGCTCTTCGCCTTCCATCATGTTCTTGGTGGTGGTGCACCACAGCTGGCCACCTGGACAAAGTGGAGACAGATGTTTAAATGTTTATTGTAATACAGGAGAGCTTCGCTCATTCATTCCACCTTTATTTATACAGGCTAACCCCATTGAGCCTCGGGGACTCGTGTACAAGAGTTCAGTGTAAAAAGGTGTAATTTTAATTTAAAAATGTCCAGTCGCATTGCAAAGAGGGATATTCATAGGTGCAGCATTTTAATGGTCTGATCCATCAGTGGAGAACAGGTAAGATGTAAAGTCAAACTCCTGCATCATGTATGAACTCAGTTGAATGTTAAGAGTAATGTGTCTTCTCCTTTTAGTAGAAGTTTGAAGAAGCAACAGAAAGAGTAGTAGCAACAACACTGCTAACTGCTAAAGAGACAAAAAGGTGATCATGATTGTGTGTGTGTGTGTGTGTTTGTCTGGTTAGCTAAATATGTCATAAACGTTGGAAGGGAACACAATTCAGCTAATCCACATTAGCCAACAGAAACATAATGTTTTAACAAATTAACAGATGGTGAGCGTGACATGTGATGTGGTAGTAGGCTAACTAAAGGCTCCCACACCAGGCGTGCTGTGTGGACTCTGTGCGCAGATGGTTCAGAGTTCATACTCGAGCGTACACCCTGATGGACTGCAGCCCAGCTCTGCAGGCATGGGGGTTTTACCTTCGGGACAAATTGAGTTCGCCGATTGGTCATTTGTTGCCACGCCTACTGGATTGATTGACAGGTCGCAAAAACTAACAACAACAAAAACCGAGAGCTACCGGTGGCCCTGCAAAGAGGTAGCTGGCAGCCCAGGAGCAGCAGTGTTCTGTGTTTATATGTTGTTAATTAAAAGTAAAAAATAAATAAAATGAACAGGGAGCACTGGTCCTGCAGCCCATACATCAGACCAGCCCACCAGGAAATCTCCAGAACCTCCAACAGCCACGCTGGACCTGATTTTAATTCTCTCGTGACAAATTCCTTCATTTCTCACCATTTCAGTCATGGCATCAACGGACGAGGAGGAAGAGATCGCTTGCCTCTTGGAAAAAACAACAAGAGAAAATACCATGAAGAAGGGGAGTTTAATACATTGGTGTCACATACAAAACAGTCCGTCACCGGGCAGTTTATTGTGCGACGCCAAGTACGTGTACACAGTCATAAATGTTTTATCTTTGCACGGACATGGCTTGAGGGGTCTGCTTGGAGTCCATGTTGAGTCTAATCCAGTACACACAGACCTCTACAGAGCCAAGTATGATTATGTGGGAGCAGTCGTCCTCAACATTTAGGTTCACTGGTAACTCTAAACTGGTGAAAGAGGTCGTTTGTCTCATTTGTCTCTATGTGTCCCTGATGGACTTGTCCAGGCACCAGCTCCTCATGACCCGGAAAGGAAAAGATGTAAAAAAATGATGGGTGGAGATGATCTTCAAGTCTCACTCTGGCAAGAAATGTGTCAGATGTTCCTTCAGGGAACGCTAGGCCTTAAATTACAAGATATTTCACCTTTTTTAAGATAAGCTCCTGTTTTTCAGTTCATTTTTAGACAAAGTACTAATTTTCTGTCGGTACAATATTTTTCCCCCCATGTTTTGAACATGCACATATTTTACAATGTGATAAGACAATACCAACAATTTGGAAAAGGCAAATACCAAAAATAACATAATTTAGTCAATAAGTTGAATTTTCCTCCTTTGTTCATAGTTAAGTAAAGCAGTCCAGCTGAATGACGTCTGTAAGCTGTAACGTCTAAACCTAACAGTGGAGCGAACACATGAGTTTAATGTTAACACTGATTATGAAGTGTCGCTGCTTTAACTCCAGCTTGGAACAATTTAGTCCTTCCAGAAAAAAAATATTATTATTATTATTATTGTGTGTGTGTGTGTGTGTTGCTTTTGAAATTTAATTTTTGCACCCAGTTTGTTAAAGGACTTGCAAAGTTCTGCCTCAGTGTGTAAAAAGTGTTTCCTAAAGTCCTGTTGTCAGAGACAGGTCCTCAGCGTTATTAGATTGTTGTGTTTTGGGATTAGGCATTTCTCTGAAATCTTCTGAACATTTTCATTAAGTCAGAGAACGAGGGAGGAGGAGGAGGAGGGGGTGGAAGAAGAGAGTGAAGGTTTTAACTCAGATAAAATTTATCTCAGCACATGACAGGCTTTTCAGCTGCACTTCATTTTCCATTGAAGAGATTAAAGTTTTTAATATGACTATTTACAGAAATCTGGCTGCGGAGATAACAACAAACTATGATACGCTCGCGCTAAATGGCAGAATTAGGACATTGTTTCTGAGGAAGGCCGGACAATTAATTAAAGCACGCTGTTGGTTTTCAAAGATGTGCAAACATACCGACAGAGCGTCAGGCTGAGAGGGGACGTGTGATTAGAGGCCTGGCTGCTGTGCAATAAAAAGAGTCCTGAGGAGAGGATGGAGGCAGGGGGACACTGCAGGAGAGCCCCCACACATGTGGAGCACTGATTACTCATGTTGACACAAAATGTCTGAATCACCAGGTTTAAAATCTGCCCTGTAGACATCGTGAACATTGTGAGCAAACAGTCCTGGTGTCTGTTTATTTATAGTGCCAATGAATAATCCCCAAACATCATCGCCACACTTTGTTATATTCTCTTTTTATACAACCAGGCTGAGAACTATACAAGAGCCCTGATAATAAAAAAAAAAAATTATGAATCATCACCTACAATATTTCTGTACTGAACAGCTGATTTTAACGTTGTAGCATGGAGGAAAACAAGCCACACAACATTTGACATGCTTTACATTGTGAATTACAACAAGTCATATTTACATGTAAATGTTTTATTATAAGGTTTAAAAACATTTTCTTTGAATGTCTCAGTTCCTTAGCTCAAACGGAAGAGGAGACATTTTAGACACGTCTAGTCTGAAAGTCTGAACATCCCAGTCATAACCTGTGGGTGTTAGCTCTCTTAGTCTTGATTAGCCTGCTCTGTTAGCGCAGGCCACAATGCATTGTGGTCTATTTCCACTGACCATGTGTACCGTATTTTCCGGCGTATAAGTCGCAGTTTTTTTTAAACTAATTTGCATGTCCTGCGACTTATACGGCGGTGTGACATGTTTATGGATTTTTCCACTTTACTGGAAATAATTGGACTGATGGGACATATACGGCGGTGCGACTTATAGGGTGGAAAGTACGGTAATACTTCTATACACTACTTAAGTTTCTAGGGCACTGTATAGTGGATGAGACATGAGTTAACCTCATTACTCATGTCCTTCAAGAACTGACATGACACCACCTGTCAATCCATCCAGCAGGCTCGTCAGCAACTGACCAGTCAACGATCACAATTTGTCCTGGAGTTAAACCTCCCTTACCTGCAGGAGCTGCACCTCCTTTTCTTCTGACAACATTGTTGAGGTTTTGCATGATGAATGCTTTGCAGTCAGAGAGATTTTATGAAAATTCTTCAGAAAAATGGTTAAACGTTGTCACTGGAGAACATGCCGTTCAGACACACGTTAAGAGTGTTTAGTGGATGTAATACACTTTATTTGATTTCAAAAACTAAACAGGGTCTGGAAAAATGTAAAAGATGATAAAGGTCAGCGGGTGACCTCATGAGCAGGTGAAAACAACAGTGATAAACAAGAAGTAGCACATGTTCATCTGTATGAAGGTAACTGGAGGTAAATCCTCCATTTTCTGTCATAATTACATTGCATGCTTAAAGGTTGGCTGACATGATTTTTGAACTTTGCATAAATTGTTACTACATATACATCTTATCATTCAACTAGGTTCGTTGTTGCAAACAAAATGATAATTTAATGAAAATTTGTTTAAAAAGTGAGTTTAAAATTCGCGCTGTGTTTCTTCAGGGGACATCCGGGTACTTCCGCTTGCTAATTTTGTGACGTCAGCGCAGGAATTTCAGTCTGCGGCTGCGTATAAAACGCAGATTCATTTTCTGCACGTTCGCCTATTTTTTTTTTTTGTATAACTTGAAAAATGCCGGTACGTTGTGTCACATTTGGGTGTTCTAATATCAACATTGAACAAGTGAGCCTTTTCACTTACCCAAAAAATGAAAAACTTTGTCAAGACTGGACAAAAGAACAAAGCTGTCCCCCTCGGAGCCCCACTTGCTCCACCTGAACGGTAAGGCAGAACCTGCTGTTTCTTGTTCAACCCCCTGAACTAACTTCTGCTTCCCAAACTGAAGACAAATCGCTCAAATCTAAACTTAGATTGATAAATTTGTCGGTTTCTAAATTGTGCGCTATTGTTATGTAAAAGGGGCGTTCTAGGAGACATTCCTGCACTGACATCACAAAATTAGCCAGCGGAAGTACCCGGATGTCCCGTGAAGAAACACAACGCGAATTTTAAACTCACTTTTTAAACGAATTTTCATTAAATTATCATTTTGTTTGCAACAACGAACATAGTTGAATAATAAAAAAATATACTGTATATGTTGTGCCAATTCATGCAAAGTTCAAAAAATCATGTCAGCCAACCTTTAATGGTTAAATTAAAGGTTATTGTTACAGCCAGTTGTGTTTTGTTTTGTGTGTTTTAAATGTAGACATATGTTGTAACTTCTGGTTGTATAAGTTTAGTCTTGGTGACGATCAGATAACACTAAACTGATTTTGCACAAAGTGTTTAGTAGGTTGTGTAATGTAAAACTGACACACAATGCTACTAACATCACTAAATCCTTGCCCCGTGTCGCTCTGCAGCATGAAAACATCTACTGCAGGAACTATTTGAAGTTTGTATCTTCACAATAGTTTTTTACTCTTCTTTGCCTTCATGTTGGCTGATGAAATGCTTCACTAAATGAGCTTCACTACCTCCACCACTACAGCCATGTTGTTTGTTTGTTGGAGGTTAGCTCACCCCGGCTTACATTTCCATGTGGGCGGAGCAATCTTAGCGTTCGCTTCATGTCAATTTAACCAATTTCTCATTATTCACCACATTCAATTCAAAAGTGTCCTTCTCATCTTTAGAGCCATGCAGCATGTAGCTTCGTCATGTCTGAACTTGTTCACATCACCTTCTCACGGTCTTGGACCATCTTCGTCTGTTCACCTCACTGTTCCTGCAGTCCATCTGCTTCTATGGGAGTTAAAACATTCAGCCGCTCTGCACCCTGCCACTGGAGCTCTCTTTCAGACCACATATTCACAACATTGATGCTGTCTGCACTTTATTTATTTAAAAGTCTGTACTTTAGCCAGGCAAATTACATTAAGGTCACAGATCTCTTTTGCAAGGGCAGCCTAACATGCATGTTTATGGACTGTGGGAGGAAGCAGGAGCACCCAGAGAAAACCTACGCAAACGCCACCCAGAAAGACCCAGGTCCAGCCCGGGGATTGAACCCAGGACCTTCTCTCTGTGCAGCAACAGTAACCACTGAGCTGTCTTTGGAAGGAAGCTGCTGGATGTTGGAAGTTCAGGCAGTAGCTGCACTGGACACCTTTTAAAAACAGGTCATGTTGTTTCACCACATCACTCATTATAGATTTATTCCACATCAAACTTTTTTTTTTAATTCCTCCATTATATAAATTAAAACTGGATTGTTTCAGTTTCCTGATTAAAACCTTTCTGTGTGCTGGTGACTCACTCAAAATTAGACCAGTACAAACATGTCAAAGTAGTGAAATATTATTAAAATATGCTATCTTTCACAGTCCCATTTGTCGGCAGACTTTCTCCTCACAAGTGTGTGTGTGTGTGTGTGTGTGTGCCCACATCAGCATGTCAGCACCACTTTAAAGAGCAGAGTCTATCTGTCGGCCAATCTGCTGTGACGACGCGCACACTTCAGGCTGCTGTGCTTCATCGTTTTGATTCTGTCATGCCACACACTGCCTGGAGAGACCCTTTGAATTTTTATCTCCTAATTAAAATAACAAAACTCCTCTCCTCTGTCTGCCCAACTCACCGTCAAGGTAGATACAAAGTGCCGCTGACAATGGTGAGGATGAATATACAGTATCGTGGTCAGAGCCACAAAGGTTCCTCCCTTCTTGACGACTTTTAGAGCAGTTCTGACGAGCTCGGCTTACAAAGAAAATTAGGAAGTGGGCATTTAGACGCAGATACACATCGGTCCTGTTTGGATCAATCCAAATCAAAGAGTCTGCACGCTCTCCTCAACTGAAATAGAGCACACTATGTCGAGTCTGATGAGAACGGTTGACTGCAATAAAAAAACTGCATTTCTTCAGCCAACAAAGCCACAGATCCATCTGTTGTGAGTTTTAGGACTGTGTCCCAGTTTTACTGAGCAAAACACCGAGGCAGCACAGAGCGGGTTACAGGGAGATTCTGACGTACATCAGACCTAACCCTCCTTAAACTAATGCACATCGCCCAGTTAGCCTTTAGCATACATGTTGGGGATGACTCTCAGCTACTACAGCATCAGATCAGTATCAGTAACCTGACTGAGTTAGACACAGTTTAATGTCACTTATTTTGAGTTGACTAGACTCAAGCATTAATCACTTGTAGTTTTATGACTACTCTGAGAATTTAATTCAAATCTGTCCTGTGGATCACGGGATGTTTTGCTAACAGGAAGACAGAGTTGAATTCAACAGTTATTGGGAGTGTTTAAAACAAGTTTTTGTGTCATCTGTGTTGTTGGGTATATTTTTCAACTTGACACTGTTTTTTAGCTCAATGTCTGTAAAACTGACTGAGCTGTTGCAATTTATGTGTTTTCTACACTGTAAAAAAATCTGTAAAAAAAAAACCAGGTACCGTATTCACCGGAGGAAAATACGCTCCGGTGTTTAATACGCTTTGTCCAATTATTAACAATAAACAAGAAAAAAACGTACACAATCCGCCCCGGTGTTTAATACGCGTCATCACCACGCGACGCGTCAGCGCCTCATTTGCCCTAATCAAGATGGCGGCGACAGAAGCAAGCGAGTACGAAGATCTTCACAAGGAAACACGGTAAAACAATTATTTCTTTGCGAGAAAAAATATATTTCTTAGCTGACTTCATAGCAGACGTGCTTCTGAGCTTAACGAAATGTTCAAATCAGCTGGATTTAAAAAAAAAAGTTCGCTGAATTTTAGGCAGGCGCCAGGCGGGTCAAACCGGACGCTTTCTTTCTTTAAATTTAGCTAAATAAACGCTTAAAAAATATATTTCTTAGCTGACTTAATAGTAGACGTACTCCTGAGTTTAACGAAATGTTCAAATCAGCTGGATTTTTAAAAAAAAGTTCGCTGACTTTTATGCAGGCGCCAGGCGGGTCAAACCGGACACTTTCTTCTTTTAAATTTAGCTAAATAAACGCTTAAAAATATATTTCTTACCTCACTATAGCAGACGGGCTCCTGAGCTGAACCAAATGTGAAATCAGCTGGATTTAAAAATCCGCGGTGTGGTTTATGAGTGGTATCTTGCAAACAAAAACAGCTACATCCACAGCAGGGAGCGGGCAGCGACAGAGACATCAGTCCGACCAAAGGAGTCTTTTTTCGGACACATGCAAGTAGAAACTTCTGGAAGTGGCCCCTCTTCCTCTTCACTCTCTGAGTCCTCTGCTGGCTGCTGCCTACAGCGCCCGTATAGCGGCCGAAACTGGTACTGCACCATTTTCGCCAAAAATGAAAAACGAAGAATCAGAGCGAAAAATGAGTCTAAAAATATGGGAAAAAATCCATAAATAATACTCTTCGGTGTTTAATACGCTGGACATTCAAATGAGCAAAAATACTGCGTATTATAGACCGGTTTTTACGGTAAATGTACTGTGGAAGTGTGAAGGAATTTTCCGTTATCATTTTTTACAGGGGTTTCTCCATTTTTTTTTTTCGCGCAAAGCACCCTGGGAACAAGAACCTTTGAGAAGAAGTGCGAAAGAGGACTCCATTTACCTGGCACCCTAGATTAACAGAAATTTATGTAAATTATACATAAAAAAAAAACTGTTAAATTACGGGAAAAATCCGTTTTAGGGTTTACGGAAATATCTGTAAAAAACGGAGAATGTACTGGCAGAAAATTACCAGGACATTTTCCGTTTTTTTACGTATATTTTTTTTTATACTGTGTAAGGTGGCCATCTTGAATTGGCTTGACTCCAAAGATTAATCAGTTCAAGTCAATTTTATTGTCATCAACATAAAATGTGATACTTGAGGTGGAACAAAATTATGGACACAGGGTCCTAATTACACCAAAGAATAGAAAAATATAAAGTATGAAAAGAAACAGTAGCCCGAACATGAGTCTATGGTGAGCAGATGATTATGACAGCAGCATGAGATAATCAACAGCACAGATAAGTCACATATTAATTAAAGTGTCATTACAGTAGTCCCTCACTACTTCACGGTTCGTTTTTTGTGGTTTTTCAAAGTAAGATTGAAAATGACACACAATCGATCAATCAATCAATTGTATTTATAAAGCACCCTTTATACTAAAAGCAGCTCAAAGTGCTGTAAAGAATTATAAACAATAAACCCACAAGATAAAAGCAAGCAATACCCTCCCCCAATTGACACACAATTGTATGGAAAATGTATAGACTGAGATAATCCAGTTCATGAAATTCAGTTAAAAAGATGGTCTTCTTGAGCCTGCTCTTAAAAACAGCAACATTCTCTGTTGCCCTCAGGTTCTCCAGCAGACTGTTCTACAGACGGAGGCCACAGTACTGGAAAGAAGCCTCACCATAACTGTGAGCTATGACTACTGGAACTATTAGCAGTCCAGTGCGAGAGAACCTGGGGCATAAGGCTCCTGCAGAGCTCTGCGTACGGACGTACAAGCGTATCCCCGCAGGGCATGTACGCGCAAAGCTCAAATTTTACGACCGCATACGCAAACGCGTTGTCGCACAATAAACTGCCCGGCTCCGGACTGTTTTGTATGCGACACAAATGTATTAAATTCCCCTTCTTCATCCCTGATCTGGCCTTTTCTTTTGTTGTTTTTTTGCCAAAAGGCAAGTGATCTCTTCCTCCTCCGTTGACTCCATGACTGAAATGATGAGAAATGAATGAATTTGTCACGAGCGAATTAAACTCAGGTCCAACGTGGCTGGGGGAGGTTCTGGAGATTTCCTGGTGTGCTGGTCTGATGGGCTGCAGGACCAGCGCTCCCTGTTTGTTTTTTTTAGAACTTTTTATTAACATATAAACGCAGAACACCGCTGCGGCTGCAGCTGCCAGCTCTTGCCTTTTTTCCCCACCCGACCTGTCAATCAGTTCAGTAGGCATTAGGGGTGCAGGAAAAAAAAAATTTTTTAAAGAATCGAGATTCTTAGTCCTGGCGATTCAGAATCGATTCTAAAAGCCCCAAAATCGATTTTTTTTTTTTACATTAAAACCCAAAAGATAAAGAAAATAAAACCATATCTCATAGTATATGAAAGAATACATAAAATGAAAGGTGGCAGAAAGAAGAAGAAATCTTATTTTATCTGCCCCTTTTTTCAAAAACAAAACAAGTTCAAACAATCAATTCAAACAATAATCTTCTATAAGTAACAGAGCAAAAAGCTAACCTAATACTGGTTATTTAAGTTACAGAATTTAATGCATTCCTGTATTATTTGTTCCTATTTTTGGTATAAATATCAAACGATGCAAAAAATTTGATACAATAAGGAACCTAAAATTATTGTTTTAAATAAATGTTCTATTTGTTTACATTGTTGTTTAATGTTTTCAGTTTAAAATTATTGTTTTAAATAAATGTTCCATTTGTTTACATTGTTGTTTATTCTTTTCAGCTTGTCAGTTACAAAACTGAAACTAAATTTATGACCATTTTAATAGAAAAATAGTTTCTGAATCAAAAATCGTTTCTGAATCGAAAAATCGATTTTGAATCAAATCGTGACACCAAAAATCGGAATCGAATCTATTCTCCAGACACAGAGAGATTCGCACCCCTAGTAGGCGTGTCAGCAAATGACCAATCAGCTACCTCAATTTGTCCCGTAGTAGGTAAACGCTCTGGGCTGCAGCTGCTCAAATGACATCAAGAATTTGGTGCGAAAACGCGAGAATGTACGTGAGAACGAATGCAGAGCGGTGCGGGTGAACTGCCTGCGTACAGTACATGCGTACGGCCCTACGCAGAGCTATGGGTGAGCCTTTAGTGTCCGTGGGGGGTTCATAAGTCAAAGCCAAAGTCAAAGTCAACTTTATTGTCAGAACTGCAATATGGACAGGACATAAACAGAATTGAAATTGCGTTTCTCTCAGTCCCTCGGTGCAACAGTAACTATTTAAACATTGAAACACTGAAACATATAATAATAGACATAAGCATAAAATAGTAAAGCTGTAACACTGTCCTGAGTTTTTGCATAGTGGTACAAGAGTATGAAAATTTACACCAACTCTAAAACTAAAACTAAAACACTAAACATTTAATGAACATAATACTGTCCTGAGTTTTTGCATACTAGTATAGAAAAAGTATAAAAAGTATAACTATAAAATAAACTAAAGGTTCTAGCATTGACATTTGCAAAGTGGCAAAGCAGCATATGAGTTAATGTACACAGTATATGTATGAGGTAGTAGTTGATGTTGTTATAGAGGCAAAAGTGGCATATGCAGTAAGGCACATTGGGCATCCTTAAATAAGGCTGGTCAGAGAATACTGTATATGTATCAGCAGTGGTGTAGATATAAAAGTAGTGTAAATGTAAACAGTAGTAATAAATGTAAACAGTATTAATAAATGTAAACATTGAATGTAAACAGTAGTATGTAAACAGAGAATGTAAACAGTATTATGACTATAGGCAGTGATGTAATACAAACATTAGTGCAAATATGAGAAGTAGTGCAAACTGAATGAGCACATGACCGAGAGTTTAGTGAATAACCCGCTTGATGACACAGAGTCCAGTGTTAAAATCTTTG
>JBBPBX010009673.1:0-12541 GCA_038048925.1 Garcialebias charrua | reverse complement strand
CCCCACTCCCATCCTCCTCGTCTTTCTTTCTGCGTCTCTCTTCCCTTCGCTCTTTCTTGGCTTATTTTTCTTAATTGTTGAATGCTGAATTTTTGTTCCACATACAGCAAGGATTAACGCAGAGGCTTCAGAAGTTTTAATGAAAGACTTGAAAGTGCGCACTCTTTCTTGTACCTCGCGGTGACGAGGTTTCTTTTTTCCTAAGCAGGCATGGCAAGAGTGCAACTCTTTTATTTGCTTCCAAGGCATAAAAGATGGACAAACCCCACTTTATGACGACGACACAAAATCTACCCCACATTACAAAGTTGCTCTGTTAAACTGAAGTATAAAGAGAAATGATAGACCTACTTTTTGTGTTTAATATTTCGTGGACAGAAAAAAAAGGAGCTTGTGTGTTGAATGTCTCCTGCTTCGATGCTCCTCTCCAGCTGCACAGAGATGAAGCAGGTCACTCAGCAGTGGCATTTAGCTCCTGCGGATACCCAGAGAAGCTGCCGCTAACCATCGGCCCAGAGATAAGTGCAAAACTGAGAAGTATTGATCCAGTAATAGTGGCTCACGCTTTGACTCTGACACCGTAACCCTGCAGACATAATGTCATAGCCTCTTATCCTTTCCTCTTAACACAACCTGCCTATCTCCCACCAGCTGTCACCTCTAGTAATGCATTTCTCAAAAAGCTCCCCTAAATCACTGAAATCATTGCACTTTCAGACCTTATTTATTTTCTCACCTCTTAAAAGAGAAACATGATTTACAGGTTTGTAAAAGGTCGTGCTTTTCCCTTTCTTTCTTTTGCTCGTTCTTTTTTTTCCTCGCTCACGACCCACTGGATCCACTATAGCGTTCTCCGTTGAGATAATTCTATTTCCACCTTTGCAATTACTGTTAGGCCTGTGTAATTGTGTTGGCTTACAGCGCATGACAAATACAGTCAAGCTAGACCCTGCATGGTGATCCCAGATGTATGCCGCTTTAGACATTTCCATTAATTGAAAGCGTCACCGTGTAACCGTGCAGCATTACACTCTGGCAGGTGTGAATGAAGCCTAATACAGCTTAATTACTCCGCAGCTAAATACGGTTTGTAGGGATCTTTAGGTGGGCATTTTATCTGCAACAAATCACAAAGTTTAACGCACTGGAGGGTGAGAGGGGTAATTAGCAAGGATTTCAGACTCCAGAACAGAAAACAGCCCAAACAAATCCACACGTCTTTCTCTTGTTTTAGACTCCTGTAAATAACCAGACGCGTCGCCAAAACTTTTTTGATCGATGCGTCTCAAAAGAATGCCACAAGAATGGCTTGGCCATCACTGAAAGATAGCAAACATTGACAATTATATGCAAATTCTGTTTATTATCTCGCAGGCAGCACAGATCCCGCCTTGTTTTGTGGCGTGCGCAGCCCACAGCAACTTCCAAGCAAGTTTTATGCACAAGGGTTTCTAATTAGCTCTCAGAGGGCCCCGTTTAGAGCGCCACTTTCCACAATAGCCGTTAGGAAGTTGAACACTAACTTGGAGGGCTCCATATGTTGCCCAGGAGGCCTCAGAGACAGACTGATCATGTGTTCCCAACAGGAGACACTGCGTTAACTCCTGAGAGAAGCGTTCATTCTTTTGTCGAAGGAAAGTGACGAGTTGCCAAAGCAGTGAATGGTGCTCCTCTCTCGTTATGTTGTGTCTTTGCTTACTCTTTGCCTCAGGGTGAAATTCAGAATTGTAAATATGATGCTGTAGCTGAGCAAAAAAAAAAAATATATATATATATATAATTTTTAACAAGACAGTCAAAGGTTTGCAGGTGTTTTCTAAAATCACCCGCAAAAACGTGGCTTTTAAAATTCTAATACTAGTTGAGACAAAATGTTTGAGAGCAGAACATTTCTGTACATTGTAAAAAAGTCTGTTTTTTACTTTTACCGTCAGTCCATGAAAGTTTGGTATTTAAAAAAAAAAAATGTCTTGTCAAATAGTTATCAATTGTTAGAGCCTTATCAGCATTGACATAAGTCAAACAGTGTACTGTAGTGTATGAAGAAAGAGGCAAAAAAATGTGTCTGTGCTAAGCTAATGACCCCATGAGGGCTATGCAAGTTGTACTCTGCTGCTCATTCATTATAGATGGTTATTTTGGGGGGTTGGAACAAATATGGTCAAAAAGTACACATTTTGTAAATACCTACATTTGATTTTTACTTAAATAAATGGAATTTTACCATATTTTCTGTAAAAGTATTTCATTAATAAATATAAGCTAACGTTAGCTCACTTCCTCTCTGCTAAAAAAAATATAAAAAAATAAAAAATAGCCTCTTTGATTGATTGAGTTCACATAATTTCTTCCAGTCAATCATATTCTGACAGAACTTACTGAAACATTGTTCCAAACTCAGACATATTGTTTGGGGCTAAACTTTGTGCTCAGTGTTAAATGCTGTTGTCTCTGGATAGACCGTTTTGCCTAAATGGGTTTCAATACGGTTGTTTGTTCATTAATTTTATTTTCATTTTTTCATTCATTTTATTTTACAAAAGAGAGCTGTAAGAGTAATCCCCAGAAAACATTTCAGTCACCCATCAAACACCTTGTTTCTTCAGCTAAATTTATTGAAATTCCAGGAATTGGTAGAATATAGTATTTTATCAGTTATGTATAGGGCTCATAATAACACATTACCTTTAAATATCCAAAGAAATTTTATAAAAAGACAAAGTTATTACAATCTCAAAGGGACAGATATTCATCAAACCACAATTCAGAACCAGCTTAAAGGGACGGTCTACCTCAATTCAGGGAGTTCGATTGTGGAATGTTCTGGAGAGTGATGTTAAAAATGCAAAATCAATGTATACATTTAAGAAAAAGGTCAAAAAGGACTTGCTCAAAAACTATATATGATGTAGCTTAGTGTGTTTGTGTATTACACTTATGTTGTACTTATGATGTAGCTTAGTGTGTTTGTGTATTACAGTTAGAAAAATTAAGTAGAGTTATTCATTTTGTGATGTAGTTTGTGTATTACAGTTAGAAAAATTAAGTAGTTATTCATTTTGTGATGTAGTTTGTGTATTACAGTTAGAAAAATTAAGTAGAGTTATTCATTTTGTGATGTAGTTTGAAGGTTATCATTGGTTGAACAAACTGTGAAATAAGGGGCAGATATAATAAGATTTCATCTTCTTTCTGCTCCTTTCATTTTATCCTACTTGTATTCTTGTATCTGATGAAACTGTTTTGTATTGTTCTTTTAAAATGAATGAATAAACATCAAATCAAATCAAATCAAATTAACTTGCAAAAAGCTCAGTAAGACTGTCAAAAGAAGTCTGGTGATTTTTAATCAATATTCTTTCTAATGGATATCAATATTTATTAAATGATCTGCAGTGACATCCGTCAGAGTACAAAGAGCTCTATGATAAGGCTAAAATAGTTAGCCAAGCTCCTTTTTAAATGTTTTTAGGCTTATTAAACATCTTTAATCAAGAAAACAAAAAACCTTTCACATCATTTTTTATGTTTAGTCAAGTCAAGTCAGATTTATTCATATAGCACATTTAAAACAGAAACTGTTACCAAAGTTTAATTTAGTTGGTGGCTGTTTTCTCAACTGACCAGTATTTATGTATCTACGCCAATGTACCTGTATGTGTTTTGAGCATAGCCGTGTACATATCGACGGTTCTCAGGCTGCTAATGTTCCAGTTCTCAGTAAACCTTTGGACTATAGGTGCACTAATCTGGTCCTTTAAGAAATGACTAGTTTCATTAAATACCATCCTCACATTAATAAATGCTATGCAATTTATTTCCCCTAAAGTCATATTCCTAGACCCCATTCACATTTTTCCATTTATATACAGTATACTGTGTGTGTATATATATATCACTGCGGACGCTGCACCTATACGCCTATCGATCTCACGCTCCAGTTTTCCCTCATTCGTGAACAAGACCCGAGATACTTAAACTCCTCCACTTGGGGCAGGACCTCCTCCCCGACCCGGAGAGGGCACTACCCTTTTCCGGCTCAAGACCATGGCCTCGGATTTGGAGGAACTGATCCTCATCCCGGCCGTATCACACTCGGCTGCAAACCGCTCCAGCGAAAGCTGTAAATTACAACCTGATGAAGCCAATAGGACCACATCATCTGCAAAAAACAGAGAAGCAATTCTAAGGCCACCAAAACGATCCCCTTAACACCTTGGCTGCACCTAAAAATTCTGTCCATAAAAGTTATGAACAGAATCGGTGACAAAGGGCAACCTTGGCGGAGTCCAACTCTCACTGGAAACGAGCCTGACTTACTGCCGGCAATGCGGACCAAGCTCTGACACCGGTCGTACAGGGACCTAACAGCCCGTATCAAAGGGCCTGGTACCCCATACTCCCGGAGTACCCCCCACAGAACCCCCCGAGGGATGCGGTCGAATGCCTTCTCCAAGTCCACAAAGCACATGTAAACTGGTTGGGCAAACTCCCACGCACCCTCCAGGACCCTGCTGAGGGTGTAGAGCTGGTCCAGTGTTCCACGACCAGGACGAAAACCACACTGCTCCTCCTGAATCCGAGGTTCGACTATCCGACGGACCCTCCTCTCCAGAACCCCTGAATAGACCTTACCAGGGAGGCTTAAGAGTGTGATCCCCCTATAGTTGGAACACACCCTACGGTCCCCCTTTTTGAATAGGGGAACCACCACCCCAGTCTGCCAATCCAAGGGAACTGCCCCCGATGTCCACGCGATATTGCAGAGTTGCGTAAGCCAACACAACCCCACAACATCCAGAGCCCTAAGGAACTCAGGACGAATCTCATCCACCCCCGGAGCCTTGCCACCGCGGAGCTTTTTAACCACCTCGGCGACCTCAGCACCAGAGATTGGAGAGCCCGACCCAAAGTCCCCAGGCTCCACTTCCTCAGTGGAAGACGTGCCAGTAGGATTGAGGAGGTCTTCGAAGTATTCCGCCCACCGACTCACAACATCCCGAGTTGAGGTCAACAGCACGCCACCCCCACCATAAATGGTGTTGGTCGCGTACCGCTTTCCCCCGCTGAGACACCGGATATTGGACCGGAATCGCCTCAAAGCCATACGGAAGTCATTCTCCATGGTCTCTCCGAACTCCTCCCAGCCCAAGTTTTTGCCTTAGCAACCAACCGAGCCGCATGCCATTTGGACTGCCGGTACCTATCGGCTGCTTCCGGTGTCCCACAGGCCAAAAAGGCCCAATAGGACTCCTTCTTCAGCCTGACAGCATCCCTCACCGCCAGTGTCCACCACTGGGTTTGAGGGTTTCCACCACGACAGGCACCAACAACCTTGCGGCCACAGCTCTGATAAGCTGCCTCGACAATAGAGGCGCGGAACATGGCCCACTCGGACTCAATGTCCCCCGCCTCCCTCGGAACGTGTTCAAAGCTCTCCCGGAGGTGGGAGTTAAAGCTCCGTCTTACGGGAGACTCTGCCAGACGTTCCCAGCAGACCCTCACAATACGTTTGGGTCTGCCAGGTCTGACCGGCATCCTCCCCCACCATCGGAGCCAACTCACCACCAGGTAGTGGTCAGTTGACAGCTCCGCCCCTCTCTTCACCCGAGTGTCCAAGACATGCGGCCGCAGATCAGATGAGATGACAACAAAGTCGATCATCGAACTGCGACCTAGGGTGTCCTGGTGCCAAGAGCACATATGGACACCCTTATGCTTGAACATGGTGTTCGTTATGGATAATCCATGACGAGCACAGAAGTCCAATAACAGAACACCACTCGGGTTCAGATCAGGGGGGCGTTCCTCCCAACCACACCCCTCCAGGTCTCATTGTCATTGCCCACGTGAGCGTTGAAGTCCCCCAGTAGAACAAGGGAGTCCCCAGGAGGCGCACTCTCCAATACCCCTCCAAGGACTCCAAAAAGGGTGGGTAATCTGAGCTGCCGTTTGGCGCATAGGCACAAACAACAGTCAGAGCCCATCCCCCCACACGTAGGCGAAGGGAGGCTACCCTCTCGTTCACCGGGGTGAACCCCAACATACAGGCACCAAGATGGGGGCAACAAGTATGCCCACTCCTGCTCGGCGCCTCTCACCAGGGGCAACTCCAGAGTGGAAGAGTGTCCAACCCCTCTCAAGGAAACTGGTTCCAGAGCCAGAGCCATGCGTTGAGGTGAGTCCGACTATTTCTAGCCAGAACCTCTCAACCTCACACACTAGCTCAGGCTCCTTCCCCACCAGAGAGGTGACATTCCATGTCCCAATGGCCAGCTTCTGTAGCCGAGGATCAGACCGCCAGGGTCCCCGCCCTCGGCCACCACCCATTTCACATTGCACCCGACCCCTTTGGCCCCTCCCACAGGTGGTGAGCCCATGGGAAGGGGGACCCACGTCTCCTCTTCGGGCTGTGCCCGGCCGGGCTCCATGGGTAAAAGCCCGGCCACCAGGCGCTCGCCAGCGTGCCCCACCTCCGGGCCTGGCTCCAGAGTGGGGCCCCGGTGACCCGCGTCTGGGCGAGGGAACATTAAATCCATTAATTGAACTCTTCATAGGGGTCTTTGGGCTGCACTTTGTCTGGTCCCTCACCTAGGACCTGTCTGCCTTGGGTGACCCTATAGGGGCACGAAGCCCCTGACAGCATAGCTCCTAGGATCATTGGGACACTCAAACCCCTCCACCACGGTAAGGTGGCAGCCCAGGGAGGGGTATTATTATTATTATTATTATTATTAATAATAATAATAATAATAATAATAATAATAATAATAATAATAACAATAACAATAATGAAAGTTTTGAATTAAAAAAGGCCTCCATGTCTGAACAGATATGAGTAAATTTGATTTAAAAAAACAAGGCTTTATTTTCAGCTACCGGATCTGAAGGGACTGGTGACGAAAGTCTTCACAAAACTGTGGATGGAAATTAAAATTAAAAAAGTTTAAATAAAATCATTTTGGGCCTACGGAGGAAAATGTCTAGGAAAAATTCCCCCAAATTGCCATAAAATAAATATTTTGACTATTTTTACAAAACTGAAATGCATCCGTTTTTTTATGTTTGTTTTTTAACAAAATACTTTTACTAAAAAATTAACTAAAGATTTTATATAAGTTCAAATGTAACAAAAAAAGTTTACTTTTTTTTTCTTCATTTCAAGCTTGGATAACACTTAATGATTGATTAGTTTTTGTGGATAAACTATTAAAAAGTAGTCATTTTGGAGGTGGTCAATTTGTCTCCTAAGGAACATTAACTGTCAAAGTTAAAGGGTCAATTTAATTTCTTTATATGGATTGAAAGGATCAGTAAAGGCCGTTGCCTTCTAATATTAAAGATGTGATTATTTCTGTCAGGGGAATTTAGGTAAAGATTATGGATGTTTAACTGATGTTAAACTGATGTGTGTGAGTTGGAGAGTTGCTTTGTCTGTCTGCAGCCTCCATGGAGTCTGCACACCCCATGAACGCCAAGGCCTTCTCCACATCCGCTGGAAACACAAGGTCATCTTGACCTCGCCCGTGGCTGATAACGCGTATTAAAGCTTTCCTTGCATCTCTGTCTGGTGCAGATTCTCACAGACGAGGTTAAAGGGATTTAAATAAGTGCATCTGTAAAAGTTTTCTCGTGACTTGTAAGTAAACTGGGTTGAAAACTCTTTGTGTCCTCAAAGTGGATGATTTGAGTAAAAAGATGATGAAAGGCTGTTTATTGTATCCAACAGCTTTCTCTCCTCTACACCGGCAACTTTGGCCTTTGATTGATTTGATATATTTCAGTCATGCGGTAGAAGTGACTGGTGTGGTAAATCACATGTTGCCACTGGGAGGGTCACAGGAGCGGATTCAGCAGAAGTGGTATGTATGCCCAGTCCTCATATTCAGCTTTTTACACATTTATAGTGTTTTAATTATTACATTTATTTATTCACTTCAGTCCAACAAGATGTTTTGCTGCTTTGCTCTATTTTACTTTCACTTTATTTTGACCTTGTTTGCTCTGCTCCTGACCAGCTTTGCTTGGCTGGATTCTGGCTCGCTCCATGCTCTGTGTGGGTCTGACCTGGTCTGTTCCCCCTTAATTGGCGCTCTTAACTCTGTATTTTCCAATGTTTTGTGTCACTGACAATGTGCAGTGTGTGTGTGTGGCTGCGTGTGTGTGTGTGTGTGTATGTGTGATGTTGGCTGGTTACAATAGCTTTAATTTTGTTTGTTAATTTTTGTGTATTAATAAAAGTTAAGATCAGGCAGTTTCAACCATTACTTATGTACTGCCAAACTGAGGTTGATTTTAGTTTATTCTTTTTTTATTTTAATTCTGTTGTTTGTTTAACGCTGAGAGCTACAGGTGGTGGTCGAGGCTCGTCCCTGTGTCTTGTGCTGTGGGGAACTGGTCCCTCCCATTTCTCCTGAGCAGTGTGGGCTCAGAGTGAATTTTTTTATTTGAAATACAGTATTTGAATTCACCACTTTCTTTGAACTGTCCCTCACTGGTAATCCTCATCCATGATTCTTTTTTTTTTTTTTTTCCGTTTTGTTTAAACAATTTTAAAAATAGGTGCTAATTTTTTTTTTATATTTGCACTTTTGGAACTCTTTTTCCTGCTTCCTCTTCAAAACAAACTTACCGTAAGTGCTGTTTGGTATCAGTATAATTATTTCCTTGGGTGAAAATCCTAAGGTGACATGTTGCATTTATGAACTTAGAATAAATAATTTATAACCCCATTCTGGGTGGGCTCATCAAAGCAAAGAGGGCAAAGTGGGCAGGATCTTCATAATTCCTATTCTGCTCTACTAGTTGGGCCAACCAACAGCTGCAGTCTGCTAACATCCAAATGCTTGGCTCCAGGGCCGGCCCAAGCCTCCATGGGGCCCTAAGCGAAATTTGGTTTGGGGCCCTCTATTTTTGCTAATACAGGGGGTCCCCGACTTACGAGCGCCCTGACATACGAGGTTCCGGACTTACGAGCTGGCGAACGAGCATTAAATTTGTAAAGAACATACAAAAAATACAGCACTTTTATGTGTTTTTAGATGAAAGTGTGTTAGCTAACCGTTTGGAAACAAGTTTCTGAGCATGTTTATGAACTAGTATGAACATTTGTGATGAAAAACGAGTGTTCGTAGTAGCGTTAGCATACATTTTCCGACTTACAACCGAAAATCCGGACTTACGAGCAACACGTTTTTCGGGTTCCGACATACGAGATTTCGTGTTACGAGATAGTCGTAGGAACGGAACTCGCTCGTAAGTCGGGGACTACCTGTAATGTGGATTACTGCAATCAACAGTCAGATGATCAGATCATTCACTGACCTAACATAAACCCATTGCAACTCTGACAGCCTTGGTTACATTATCCTATGTGTATTTTGGTACTAAAAGTAACTAAAGGGGAAAAAAACACCAGTATACAATGTATTTTACTGCAAAAATGTCATCTGGTTTATTAACTTTGGTTCCAAAGAACTGCAACAGTAATGTTCAAAATAATTTGGAGCGCAAGATCAACAACAAACAACAGATAAAATAACTTGGATGCATAAAAAATAATTAAATTGCGCAAAAACAGACAAAAGAAAATAAAATATCAAGGAAATACTTAAATAATGTAAATGAACAATGAAACCACGTTAAATGGTTTAAACAAAGAAATTTAAAGTTGAATAATTAGTTCTTAAAACTATGTAAATGTATGTAACAATTTGCAAAAGCTGAACTTAAAATATTAAATAGAATCACATGGAAATCATTACCCAAAAACAATTATAATCTGTTGCACTTTAGGGGCCCCCTAGTGGCCCCGGGGCCCTAAGCAGCCGCTTGGTTCGCTTATGCCTTGGGCCGGCCCTGCTTGGCTCCGTGAATAATGTGGTACCATAAAACAAGCAGGAACTGGCCATGAAGGCCTCTTAAATAGTGTGGTGTATTTTGAGGGAGGCTACATATATGTATGCATCATGCTCTATTATTTTACTATATTATAACCTTTGTTACGTTTTCTACTTCTTTACTGTCATGCTGAATGATATTACATTTCCATTATTCTTTCTCAAAATTATAATCATTCTTGATTTGACTCTAAGAAGGCAGCAGAGATTGTGTTTTATTGTGTTTGAGACTGAATGTTATGATAGACACAAAGATTTATTCCCGGGGGAATCCTTGATATATGTCTGGTTTTCTGAGACTCCTCGGCGTCTCTGTCTTTAGCTGTTTAGACAACAGATAACAGGCAGATGGTGCGAAGGGGAGGAGTTTCTGCACTTGTAATGCTTTGTTTCTGTATTCTGTTTCTCCACAAAGCTTTGTGTTATTAAATTAGATGAAGATTACACCTGATTGTTTGTGAATGTTTTTTCCACCAACAGTGTCGGACCGAACTGAAGAGAGTCGAAACCATGGATCCTGAGATATGCCTGCGCTTCGTTCAGGGCTACTGTAGGCATGGGGGTGAGCTCTGACATGGTTATTTATTAAATACATATTTTCTGTTGCTAAATGCCTCCTTTTTAATGACCAATGTTTCAGGTCAATGCGTTTATGTTCATGACAAGATGCCGTACAGATGGCAGGTTCAGGAAGGTGATCAGTGGACCAACCTGCCTGATAACGAGATAATTGAGATGGACTACTGTGAACCAGACAACACTTACAGGTACTCTGGGGACATTAACAGTATAATAATGAAATATTACAAATGAGCTCCGCAATTTCAAAAACAGATGTTCATTCACTTTTATGGGAATATCATGACATAAGTAGTATTTAATCCAGTTTCAAAACTTTTATTAATGTTTGTGCCTGGTTTTGACTTTGGCCCCTTCATGCTACAATGTACACTTACAAATACTTTGTACTCTGGGTACCCAATATTTGGTACATGGATGATTGAGCATGAACTTTGATACTCTGGGGACATTAGTTAGGATTATAGTGGTGACAGATTACTGCTGAACTCAAACAACCAGCAGCTTCTTGATTTCTATCAAAATGAAGGTTTTCCATATTTCACCCATATTCCATCTTGTAGAATATAGTTGTCATCCGGTGTAATCAGGACCCATGAAAGATTCTTGATTTTAAAATAATTAAAATAAATAAATCACAATATTGCATTTCTGTGATAAATTGTAATGTGGTAGACAATTGTAATTTAAACATCAATATCTGACTGAGGGTTTTATTGTCTTTATTAGGTTGCAGGGACAATTTTGTCCTTGGGAGCGGCCTGACTTTTGCTTCTGATTTTGACAAAATGTTTCCAGTGGGAGCGTCTTTTATGGCTTCATCCTCATTGGTTAGAAAGTTTGAGTGACATATTTGTGCCTCGGATGTTAAGTACAGCAAGCAGAGTTTAAACTTTGTTTTGGTGGTTACAATACTGCAAGGAGCAGTAAGGCTAAACTTTTAATTGCTCCCTAAAATATTTTAATAAAAGGTTGGCCAGCTGATCATGTGTTTAGTTTCTGATGATGATTCACTTTACATCCTAGACGTGATGCTCTGGTTGACTAGTAACAAAAGCACCTTCAAAAACTGTACATGATGGTATTTTGGGTTGAGTCAAAAGAAAACAAATGTCATTCCAAAAAAAAAAAAAAAAAGCTAAGTGCCAACCTATTTCTAACATACAGCAACACATTTACTATCTACCATCACATTTACAACTATCTTTCCGATCGGAGGCAATGTGTTCAACATAATGGTACTTCTTGTTATTTAACAGTCAACAATGGTGTACCACAAGGCTCAGTCTTAGGACCCACCCTCTTTACAATCTAGGAAATGTAGGTCAGAGCATCCCTGATACATCCTTACATTTCTATGCTGATGATACAGTTGTTTATTGTCGAGCTAAAACAGTTGCTAAAGCTTTCCAGCTTTTACAATCCGCCTTTGACATCATCCAGTCAGATTTGTTCCATCTCAAACTTGTCTTAAATGTTGATAAAAACCAAAGGGATGCTTTTTTCAAACAGGAAGTCGGTCCCAGCAGTTCTTCCTCTGATTTTATCTTCAAATGGTGTCCCTATTGAGTTTGTTGATTCCTATAAATATTTGGGTATCTTGGTTGACTCGCATCTCTCTTTTAAGCTTCATTCTTTAGTTTGTAGCAGGTCGCTTCTGTAAATGAGCCCTCAAGGCTCAATAAGATTTACCTGACTAAATAAAGGTTGAATGAATGTGGAAAATCTAGTAAAGAAACTGAAAGTTAAACTGGGTTTCTTTTTCAGAAACAGATCATGTCTAACACAGAATGCTAGGAAATGCCTTGTAACTGTGACTTTCCTTGCCTCCATTGATTATGGTGACATTATCTACATGAACGCTCCTACAAGCACCCTGCGGATGTTGGATGCTGTCTATGGTGCTCTAAGATTCATAATTGGCTGTGATTATCGTACCCACCACTGTATTCACTGGCAGTGATGGCATAGTTACATTGAAAAAGTAACTTAGTTAAGTTACTGATTTGTCGTTGGGAAAAGTAACTTAGTTAAGTTACTGATTACTTGATTTGGAAAGTAAC
>JBBPBX010009672.1:31168-56997 GCA_038048925.1 Garcialebias charrua | reverse complement strand
TGTGTTTCAGTGACAGTGTCTTATTTCTGTAGCCTTTAGAGTACAGTACCGGTAGTTATCGCGGCTCCCGGGCCTCCAGCAGATCCAGCTCAGCTCGGACCAGTCCAGTGGTGAGAGCTCCTTCTCCGGTTCTGTTTGTGCAACATCTGCTGGTTTATTAACCTTTATTTAACCAGGCAAATCCCACTGAGATCACAATCTCTTTTGCAAGGGAGGCCTCGGCCTGAAGGCAACCCAACATGCATGTTTTTGGTCTGTGGGAGGAAACCGGAGTACCCGGAGAAAACCCACTTAAGCATGAGAAGAACATGCAAACGCCACACAGAAAGATCCCAGGTCCAACCGGGGATTAAACCCAGGACCTTCTTGCTGTGAGGCAACAGTTCTAACCACTGAGCCATTGTGCTGATCTGGGTGCCGTTCCTGTAACTGCATGAACCTAATAACCTTTTAGCTTACCGTAATAAAAAAGCCTTGCAGTGGAGATGGTCTGGGAACCTAACCAGAACCATTCGTTCCAGCTGTCACTGTGTCGCTCTCTGTTGGCACATTTGGTGAATTATTTAAAACAATCGTCTGTTTTTGTTCGGAGAACCGACAGGTATCTTCAGGTGAGGATGTGAGTTTACAGCATGTTTGGAGTTTGATGTGAAACTGAACACCTGAAGTGAAATTAAAAAGGTTCAGCTGCTCTTTGATACTAATTTTTTATTTATTTTATTTTTTACTATTTTGGTCTTGTGGGTGTTAATTGTTCATTATTTCCTGTATGAAGCTGGTTGAAATGCTAGATTTAGCATTTAATGTATGATAAAATGTCAACAATCATCTCCTGTTTCTTGACTTCTTCGGATGTTTTTTATGTGAATGCGTAAGTTTTGTCAGATGTTTTCTTGCTCTGTTTTGCCTCCTGCTGGTCGTTCAGGATAATTGCGGCTCTGTTGCCAGTTTTCTGAGGAGCGGCACCAGAGACCTGGACCATGTTACTATTCCTGACTTTCCTGAAGTGAGTCTGTTCTCCAGAGGCCGAAGTCATGATGTTGGCTGAAGTTTCTGCTTGGTTGGTTTCTGTGGCTGCCGTGTGTTTTTTTGTTATGTTTTGTTGAGGGAAGATTTTTACTTTAAGCCTGTTACTATTTTTATTTTATGGTGGACCATAATGTTTGGAGTGATTTCTAACTGTCAGTCTGAGGGAGTTTTTATAATTATTGGCTGCATCAAACGGGACTGAACAGCTGGTGTTCTGTTTGGATGTATGGCCATTTTATCAGGAGCTCGTCCTTTTCCTCATCTTCGTTTTTTCTGACCTTTTATCATTTCTCTTCACAGGTGGAGGACAAAGATTATCTTGAGAAGGTGAGGAACTATCATAACTTCCTCCTGTCATCATATCAGACACCATATTACTGTGCAAAAGTCCAGATCAAGTCATTCCAAGCAGTCACGGTTTAGTAATCAGATTTTTCAACTGTTTTTTCCTTCAAATTACCAAATAGTACTAAATTACAATTATATAAAAATAGTCATTATTTTAAGACCCCAACAGTCGCCAGCAGTCCCCAACAGTCGCCAGCAGTCCCCAACAGTCGCCAGCAGTCCCCAACAGCCCACAACAGTCGCCAGCAGTCATCAACAGTCGCCAGCAGTCTTCAACAGTCGCCGTCAGTCCCCAACAGCTGCCAGCAGTCCTCAACAGTCACTAGCAGTTGTCAGCAGACCTCGGCAGTCCTCAACAGTCGTTTGCAGCTGTCCCCAACAGTCGCCTGCAGCAGTCCCCAACAGTCGCCTGCAGCAGTCCCCAACAGTCGCCTGCAGCAGTCCCCAACAGTCGCCTGCAGCAGTCCCCAACAGTCGCCTGCAGCAGTCCCCAACAGTCGCCTGCAGCAGTCCCCAACAGTCGCCTGCAGCAGTCCCCAACAGTCGCCTGCAGCAGTCCCCAACAGTCGCCTGCAGCAGTCCCCAACAGTCGCCTGCAGCAGTCCCCAACAGTCGCCTGCAGCAGTCCCCAACAGTCGCCTGCAGCAGTCCCCAACAGTCGCCTGCAGCAGTCCCCAACAGTCGCCTGCAGCAGTCCCCAACAGTCGCCTGCAGCAGTCCCCAACAGTCGCCTGCAGCAGTCCCCAACAGTCGCCTGCAGCAGTCCCCAACAGTCGCCTGCAGCAGTCCCCAACAGTCGCCTGCAGCAGTCCCCAACAGTCGCCTGCAGCAGTCCCCAACAGTCGCCTGCAGCAGTCCCCAACAGTCGCCTGCAGCAGTCCCCAACAGTCGCCTGCAGCAGTCCCCAACAGTCGCCTGCAGCAGTCCCCAACAGTCGCCTGCAGCAGTCCCCAACAGTCGCCTGCAGCAGTCCCCAACAGTCGCCTGCAGCAGTCCCCAACAGTCGCCTGCAGCAGTCCCCAACAGTCGCCTGCAGCAGTCCCCAACAGTCGCCTGCAGCAGTCCCCAACAGTCGCCTGCAGCAGTCCCCAACAGTCGCCTGCAGCAGTCCCCAACAGTCACCTGCAGCAGTCCCCAACAGTCGCTTGCAACAGTCCCCAACAGTCCCCAGCAGCAGCCCCAACAGTCACCAGTATTCCCCAACAGTCCTTAACAGTCGCCAGCAGTCCTTAACAGTCGCAGTCAGTCCCCAACAGCCACCAGTAGTCTCCAACAATTGCCAGCAGTCCTCAAAAGTCACTAGCAGTCCTCAGCAGACTTCAGCAGTCGCCAGCAGTCCTCAACAGTCCCCAGCAGTCGCCAGCAGTCCCCAGCAGTCGCCAGCAGTCCCCAGCAGTCGCCTGCAGTCCTCAGCAGTCGCCTGCAGTCGCCAGCAGTCGCCTGCAGTCGCCAGCAGTCCCCAACAGTCGCCATCAGTCGCCTGCAGTCGCCAGTAGTCCCCAACAGTCGCCAGCAGTCCCCAACAGTCGCCAGCAGTCCCCAACAGTCGCCAGCAGTCCCCAACAGTCGCCAGTAGTCCCCAACAGTCGCCTGCAGTCCCCAACAGTCACCTGCAGCAGTCCCCAACAGTCACCTGCAGCAGTCCCCAACAGTCGCCTGCAGCAGTCCCCAACAGTCGCCTGCAGCAGTCCCCAACAGTCGCCTGTAGCAGTCCCCAACAGTGGTCAGCTGTCCTCATAATCTGCCAGCAGCCTCCAACATCTGACAACGGGTCCCAACAGTCGCAATCAGCCCTCCCAACAGTCGCCAGCAGTCCCCAACAGTCGCCAGCAGTCCCCAACAGTCGCCTGAAGTCCCCAACAGTTGCCTGCAGCAATTCCCAGCAGTCACCTGCAGCAGTCCCCAACAGTCTCCTGCAACAGTCCCCAACAGTCGCCAGCAGTCTCCAACAATTGCTAGCAGTCCTCAACAGTCACTAGCAGTCATCAGCAGATTTTAGCAGTCGCCAGCAGTCCTCAGCAGTCGCCAGCAGTCCCCAGCAGTCGCCAGCAGTCCCCAACAGTCGCCAGCAATCCCCAGCAGTCGCCTGCAGCAGTCCCCAACAGTCACCAGCAGTAGCCCCCAACAGTCACCAGCAGCAGCCCCCAACAGTCACCAGCAGCAGCCCCCAACAGTCGCCAGCAGTCCTCAACAGTCGCAGTCAGTCTCCAACAATTGCCAGCAGTCTCCAACAATTGCCAGCAGTCCTCAACAGTCACTAGCAGTTGTCAGCAGACTTCAGCAGTCGCCATCAGTCCTCAACAGTCCTCAGCAGTCGCCAGCAGTCCTCAACAGTCCTCAGCAGTCGCCAGCAGTCCTCAGCAGTCGCCTGCAGTCCCCAGCAGTCGCCAGCAGTCCCCAACAGTCCCCAACAGTCGCAAGCAGTCCCCAACAGTCGCCTGCAGTAGTCCCCAACAGTCGCCTGCAGCAGTCCCCAACAGTGGTCAGCTGTCCTCATAATCTGCTAGCAGCCTCCAACATCTGACAGCGGGCCCCAACAGTAGCAATCAGCCCTCCAACAGTCGCAAGCAGCCCTCCCAACAGTTGCCTGCAGTCCCCAACAATCGCCTGCAGTCCCCAACAGTCGCCTGCAGCAGTCTCCAGCAGTCACCTGCAGCAGTCCCCAACAGTCGCCTGTAGCAGTCCCCAACAGTCGCCTGCAGCAGTCCCCAACAGTCGCCTGCAGCAGTCCCCGACAGTCGCCTGCAACAGTCCCCAACAGTCGCCTGCAACAGTCCCCAACAGTCGCCTGCAGCAGTCCCTAACAGTCGCCTGCAGCAGTCCCCAACAGTCGCCTGCAGCAGTCCCCAACAGTCACCAGCAGTAGCCCCCAACAGTCACCAGCAGTAGCCCCCAACAGTCACCAGCAGCAGCCCCCAACAGTCACCAGTATTTCCCAACAGTCGCCAGCAGTCCTCAACAGTCGCAGTCAGTCTCCAACAGCCGCCAGCAGTCTCCAACAATTGCTAGCAGTCCTCAACAGTCACTAGCAGTCGTCAGCCGACTTCAGCAGTCACCAGCAGTCCTCAACAGTCCCCAGCAGTCGCCAGCAGTCCTCAGTCACCTGCAGTCCCCAACAGTCGCCAGCAGTCCCCAACAGTCGGCAGCAATCCCCAGCAGTCGCCTGCAGCAGTCCTCAACAGTAGCCTGCAGCAGTCACCTGCAGCAGTCCCCAACAGTCGCTTGCAGCAGTCGCCTGGAGCAGTCCCCAACAGTCGCCTGCAGCAGTCCAACAGTCGCCTGCAGCAGTCCCCAACAGTCGCCTGTAGCAGTCCCTAACAGTCGCCTGCAGTAGTCCCCAACAGTCACCAGTATTCCCCAACAGTCGCCAGCAGTCCCCAACAGTCGCCAGCAGTCCCCAACAGTCGCCAGCAGTCCCCAACAGTTGCCAGCAGTCCCCAACAGTGGCCAGCTGTCCTCAACGTCTGACAGCAGCCTCCAACATCTGACAGCAGGCCCCAAACTGTCGCAATTAGCCCTAACAGTCGCCAGCAGTCCTCAACAGTCGCCAGCAGCCCTCCAACAGTCGCCAGCAGTCCCCGACAGTCGCCTGCAGTTCCCAACAGTCGCCTGCAGTTCCCAGCCGTCGCCTGCAGTTCCCAACAGTCGCCTGCAGCAATCCCCAGCAGTCGCCTGCAGCAATCCCCAGCAGTCGCCTGTAGCAATCCCCAGCAGTCCCCAACAGTCGCCTTCAGCAGTCCCCAACATCTGCCAGCAGCCTCAACATCTGCCAGCGGTCCCCAACAGTCTCAAGCAGCCTGCAATAGTTGCAGTGTAGAGAGAGACCAGCTTTAAGTCTCATATTATGTCACTCAGTGTCTGTAAAATTGACTGAATTAAAGCAATTTTTAGTGGATTATGTTTGGAGTGATGAACTGCGATGGTCACCTGAAACTGAAGCCAGAAATCATCCAGTGATGACTTTGAGAGTGTTACTAAAACCTGTCCAGTTGTTCTTGAGATATTTTGCTAACAGACAGTTTACATGCATCTTTTTATTTACATGTACATTTGATGTGCATGTTTCTGTTTCAGGGATCTCGAGCAGCTTCCGCCCTGACAGCAACCACCCTCACGTCTTTAGGAGGGACGTCCTCCCGGAGAGGAAGTGAAGACACCGCTTTGACTGTGGATGCCGAGAGCGCCATACGAGAGATTAAGGTACTGTTCTGTGGAACCAGAACCAAACATGAAACCTTCATGAAAACTAGGATTGTTTTTCTTGCTTTCTTTCTTTTTTTTTTTTTTGCAAACCCTGCTGTCACTCAGCTTCCTGATAGTTAGTTTTTATTTTATTTCACTCGGACAAGTTGAATAAACTCTTTGTCATTTGATGGAACGTTAAACATCTAAATCAAAGGCTTCTTGGTCCAGTTAGTGTTCTTTTCATTCTTCCTCTGTAACATCTCACTGTCCTCACCATTTCTGTTTCACCTTCGTCTCGCTGCGCTCTCTGCTCACTGCTGCTGCTGCTGCTGCTGCTGCTGCTGCTGCTGCTGCCGCCGCTTCGCTCTCCAACAGGAGATTCATGAACTGAAGGATCAGATTCAGGATGTGGAAACCAAGTATATGCAAAACCTGAAAGAAGCCAAGGTACACACCTGAGACTCGGCTCTCGACTTTTTACCGACGGGTTCTCTGCTGCTAACTCAACTGATATGGTTTTGTGTGTTTGATTATTAATCAGGGTGCAGATCAATTAACCAAACTATTTTTAACAACTTAATAGGATGTCCGACTACTTACACAAATTGACCATAATCTATTTTATTTCCCTTTTTCTTTTTCTAATTTTGGCTTTTACCTCTTCAGGCATTGCCACAGCGCGTCATCCTCCTCCATCATACTCTGTCCTCAGCGTACAAAGAATTATATGTTTTATATATAAAAAATATAAAAAATAATTATATATATTTATTACGTGTTTCACCTGAGGACGTTGCCGTAATTTCACCAGCGCCATGCATTTTCAGGCGATGACGTTCATCATTTGGAGTCGGGAGTCGAGGCTAAAAAGTTATAACATGACAATATAGTTACATTTTTATTAGTTCTCATGCACAACATCTAGATCAAAACAATCAAACGTGATCAACTTATCACTTATGATGTTTAATTTATTAGCTCTGGAGCTAATGCAAAATATATTAACTCTTGAGCTAACATCATATATGCTCAAGTTCAAGAATCTTTATTATCCCCAAGGGGCTGGACGCTCAGGTTGGAAGCAACCTGAACTCACCATGGAGCAGATGATCAGGATCTGCCAGAATCAGCCTGGCCTTGTTCACTGACCTCAATCAATCAATCAATCAATTTATTCACTTGATTAAAAAAATCATCAGTTGACAAACACATTCTCTGACAACACATATTTACACGAGTGAAGAGGGAGCAGGAAGAAAAAAATCTTGTATAGACCTGCCCCCTTTCTCAATAATTACAAAAATGTCATGGCCGTATACATTAAATTAACAAAACAAGTTTCAAACAATATATCAACAATAACATACATAACAATAGACCACTCTTCCCATTAACAACTCAAAAGTGTATAAGAGTTAATCATTCTTTTTATATAAAGTGTTTTGAATTGGTTTATTGTAGAGCATTTTTTAAACTCATCCAAACTGTTCCATAGTTTTACTCCATGCACCGAAATGCACATTTGTTTTAAAGTAGTACGCACAGTTTTACTTTTGAAATCATACTTCCTTCTGTTAGTTCTATCACAAGAGCTTAAGAAAAAGAACTTTTGTAAATTAAATGGCAATAATCTATTTCTAGCTTTAAACATAATCAATAACATTTTTAAATTAACCAGATCCTTTAGTTTCAAGATATTTGACTGAATAAACTATTTATTTGTGTGTTCGTGTCCACTATATATAAAATTCTCGTAACTTTATTTTGTATGACAGATAACGGTTCAGTGTTGGTTTTATATGTGTTGCCCCATACTTCTATACAATATGTCAGATATGGAACAACAAATGAATAATATAATGTCTGTAGTGTTGACAGCTCTAAAACATGTTTTACTTTATTTAGAAGTCCAATACTTTTGCATAGTTTTAATTTTATGTATTTTATATGAGATTTCCAGTTAAGTTTATGATCCAAAACAACCCCTAAAAATTTAACTTCATGTACTCGTTCAACTTGATTATCATCTATAGACATTATAATAGAATCATCTATTTTTCTATTACCAAAAATCATGAATTTTGTTTTATTCCAGTTTATTGATAATTTGTTGTATTTAAACCACTCATTAAGTTTAGACATCTCACAAGTCATACATTCTATAATGGTTTTTAAGTTATTCCCAGAACAAATACATTTGTATAATCTGCGAACAGGATGATTTGTAACTTTTTAGACACTTCATAAGACCTCGCCTTTTATAGTAATTTTATGGTCTCATTTTGTAGCTGAAGTGATTGTTTACTAAATAAGTTATGTTGTTTCAACTAATCGGACATCCTTTTAATAAAGCTGCATCTGTGTGTGACCATTTCCCACCTTTTTTGTGCACTTTAGACTGAACAGAGCTCAGATTTCTCTCCTTTTAGCTGCTGGTTTTTACTGAAAACATGGCCACTCGTCACGTCTCTGAGCTTGTGCTTTCGGGTCGTTGCTTCAGGATGCGTTGACAGAGGTGGAGGAGAAGTACCGTAAGGCCATGGTGTCCAACGCTCAGCTGGACAACGAGAAGAACAACCTGATGTACCAGGTGGACACGCTCAAAGACTCGCTGATGGAGCTGGAGGAGATGCTGTCCGAGTCGCGTCGGGAACATGACGACAAAGTCAGGGTAAAATTTCTTTCACTTTAAAACAAAAACAATAATTTTTAGAAATGTTGTATTTAGCCCTCCCTAAAAATTAATTGCCCAGTTTGGTAGATAAACCAATGTTGTTGTTTTTTTAGGTAAATCCTGCAGTTTCATGTTATTTGTTGCCTCTTTTTTTGAAAATCACTTGTAAAACGTTAAGATTATTAAAATAAACAAAATAAATAAAGGCTGAGCAGTCCTTGTTCTCCAACTTGGATCTTCAGGGGTTTTCCTGGACTTTCCTCAAACTTCTGAGGCTGCCCAACAAGTCATTTTTATGCTGGCAACAAGAAACTACCAGTTAGTTAGTCATGATCACAAACAGGAAGTTATGAAATTCTGACTGTCAAAATATAAAACCTTTCATAACCTTTAACGCCTTCTTTAAAAATGTGTTGAACATGTGTACATATTTGCACCTGCATGTATAATCAGCACTTGAAATGGGCCGGTGCTCACCAGTATGCTGCACCTGCACATCTAGATTTTCATTTTAACTTTTAGCGTACCGCCCCTTCTCATGAACCAGCAGATACTAGATCAACATCAATGAGGACCCTCATCAATACGCATACCGTGAGAACCGATCAACAGAGGACGCCATTTCTTCCGTGGTCCACACTGCTCTCACCCACCTGGATCAGAAGGACTCATACGTGCGTCTGCTCTTTGTGGACTTCACATCTGCCTTCAACACCATGATCCCCCAAACTCTGATAGACAAACTATCTACACTTGGACTAAGCCCCTCTATTTGTAACTGGGTACTAGACTTCTTAACAGACAGACCACAGTCCGTGAAGATCCACAACTTCTCCTCCTCCACCATAACCCTCAGCACTGGCTCTCCTCAGGGATGTGTGCTGAGCCCCCTTCTGTTCACTCTGCTCACATATGATTGTACAGCCACACTTCCAGGCTGTCATATTGTTAAGTTTGCAGATGATACAGCGGTGGTGGGATGCATCACAAACAATGATGAGTCCAGCTACAGACAGGAGGTGGAACACCTGGAGAGCTGGTGCAAAGAGAATAATCTTCACATGAATGTGAAGAAGACAAAGGAGATGATTGTGGACTTCAGAAGGAACAAACACACCCATGCCCCACTGAAAATAGGTGGGTCTGCAGTGGAAGTGGTCTCCAGCTACAAATACTTGGGTGTACACTTGAATGATAACCTCAGCTGGAGCAACAACACCACCAGCCTGATCAAGAAAGGTCATCAGAGACTCTACTTCCTCAGACGGCTGAGACGAGCCGGTCTGAGCAGCCCAGTTCTCACCTCGTTCTACAGGTGTGCAGTGGAGAGCATCCTGTGCTCCAGCATCAACGTGTGGCATGGAGGCTGCACAGTTGAAGAGAGGAAAGCTCTGCAGAGAGTGGTGAAGGCTGCACAGAAGTCTGTTGGAGTCAGTCTCCCCACCATCACAGACATTTACACCTCTAGATGCAGGAAAAGAGCCACCTGTATCATGAAAGACCTCACTCATCCAGCACACTCACTCTTTGCCCCACTCCCCTCAGGACGGAGGTTGAGGAGCATCAAGTGTAGAACCACTAGACTGAGGAACAGCTTCTACCCTGAGGCTGTTAGACTCATGAATAAATAAAAATAAAATTAAAATAAACACTGCAAAATATCACATCATGGTGATGCTGATATGTTTTCTTGTTGCTGTGTTCATCTGTGTTCATCTGTGACCATCTGCTCATACAAACTCATGTTCGTGCTGCTGTTTATTCCCACTATATTAGGCTTAGTGTATTACTAGTTGATGTTTTTCTTAGTTAGTTCTCGATGTTATTACTGTTTTTCTCTTTCATTTGTTGTTGGATGTAACTGGGACCTCGTGTACATAATCTCGTTTTCATCTCATGTACCACATGCGGTGCAAATGACAATAAAGACTCTCTGACTCTCTGACTCTGACTCTGATACTCTGCGTCACCAACTGTAGGCTACAGGCAAATTTTAAACCACATTACCCACAAACAGGAAGTCATGACTCGATCTACTCTGCTACTGATTTGGTTAAATTTAGAGGATCTGGTGACGTGATCCATGATGAACAATGATTGGTTAAAAGTTTAGCACAATACAGGTAGTCCCCGATTTACGAGCGAGATCCGTTACAACGAGGCGCTCGTAAACCGGAAATCTCGTAATTTGGAACGGCCGCCATGTCTCTCGTAAATCCGGAATTTCGCTCGTAAATTGGAACGGTTTCGCTAGCGCGACTACAAACACTCTATTTTCATCCAAAAACTGCTTATGAGTGCATAAAAATGATCGGAAACGTGTGTCCATATGCTTAGCTAACTAACTGTGGTGAAAAAACACATGAAAACTCAGTATTTTTTGCGTGTTTTCCAAAAATTCGCCAGCTCGTAAGTCTGGAACCTCGTAGATCAGAGCGCTCGTAATTCGGGGACTACCTGTACAGTATATCCAATCTGCACACTGAAAGGAGAATCATTATTGTGAGGAACCAGGAAGTGTGTTGAAAATTTAAGTCTTGTAATAACATCATGTATCTTTTACCTTTTGTATCTTTGAACACGAGACCAGACTGTTTGTGTGAAGCTCCACCTCTTTTTGGGAAAACAACCTTTGAATTCTGATTTGTGGTACAGAGGACTGTAATGTATTGTCTCTATACAGAGAAGGAGGATTGTGTACAGACTGGATGTATTACAGTAAAGAAACAGGAAATATGCTGGAAATGACGTGGATGTTTAACACAAGAGGGGAGCAACGTCTCTGTGAAGCTCCGCCTCTTTTTGGGGAAAACAAACCCTCCACTCTTGAGTGTCAGTGAATTAAACTCCAAACTCAGAAAAATGCTTTAAATAAGACTACAGTATTCCTCTAAAGCTTTTGGTCCCTGAATATTATGGTCTGTCAGCCATATGTTTATTTAAAGTCATTACTGGTAAACGATTTCCAGCGTTTTTTTGAAAAACTTTGCTAAATATGGATAAAGTCATCAGGTTGGGTGAACAGTGCCACCCAGTGGCCTGATGTGTCATGAACAGAGTCTGTTGAGGTTTATTTTATTTTATTTGTTTTTTTGTAATCAAAGGGCCACAGAGTGAATTGGAAAGTATATTTTCTTTAATATGGAAAATAAAAATAGGTCTTCACTATACCTCTTAGGAATAAAAGAAACTGTAAACTGCCTGTTGTAACAATAAACTTTTTATCTTAAAATATGCACACAAAAAAATATACTGTACTGTATATATATATAAATTTGCTATTTGGAGGTTTTAAGCTTCAGTCTACTTCTGGAAATACAAACAATAAAGTACCAGGCAAAACAAGTTTTAACTTTACTTATTCCAAAAGTCTTTACATGTTTTTCTAAGTTAGTTAATTTAAGATTATTTGATAAAATGCAGGGCTTTTTTAATGCTTTTTTCCCCTGGGATATTAAGGACCAGGTGGAGATTGTCTAAGGACCACTTTGGGCCCTCAGGCCATATGTTGCCCCGTGTTATTTATTAAGAAACTTTGTTTTGCTAGTCTGGCTGTCAGTCATGATTGCAAGTAATAAATAAACTAATCAAATTGTTAATACTGTATACAGTATAGTAGCTGCTGAAAGATTCAAAACTTTAGTGACAACATAAAGATGGATGCAGTTTAAAATGATTTAAAAACAACAACTCCTGCTTTGATTAACCTCTGCCTGCAGCTGGATGAGCTCAGCGGTGCTGTGATGTTCAGTGAAAATATTGTTTCATATAAAACCGTTGTCGTGTTTTAAGCTGCGTCCTGATCCCTGCAGGAGTTTGAGCGGGAGAAACACGCCCACGGCGTGCTGCAGTTCCAGTTCAACGAAGTGAAGGAGACGCTGAAGCAAAGCGAAGAACTACTGAACGTGAGTGCGGTTCCTCCGACCCACCGTCTCGGTTCTGGTCTGCGCTCGGTTCTCTTTTATAAATGCTGCACGTTCGGCTGCTCTCACCGTTTCCTTTCCCTTTTTTGTGCACACCATAAACTTCTTCAACGTTCCATAAAACTCTTCTTTCATCCTGCGGCTGTTTAGGAGATCCGTCAGCTGCGTCTGAAACAGGACGCTTTCGTTAGGGAAATCTCCGACCTGCAGGAGACGGTGGAGTGGAAGGATAAAAAGATTGGGGTACGAGTCCTGACCCGTTTCACGACCCGAGTTTCGTCTTCGCGTGAACTTTATTCACCTTTCCTCTCCTCTGGTCACTCTTTTCTGCACGCCGCCTTCGGCTCAGGCTTTAGAGCGACAGAAACAATACACAGACGCCGTCCGAGTGGAGCGGGACGAGCTGAGGGAGGAGGTGGTGAAGCTGAAAGATGTTCTGAAGGTACCGCTGCGCGGGTTCTCCCCTCAAACAACCTTTGGTTCTGGAGCTCTAACCTTCGCCTCTTCTGTGCAGAAACATGGAATCGTCCTGGGACCCGACCTGAGCGTCAACGGGGACGCCGGTGAAGCAGAAGTGGACGAGACCCCCGGAGCAGAACCCGAGTCCCGCTCGGCTCCGGACCCGCAGACGTCTCCTGCGGAAGGAAGCAGCATGCTGGGTAAGAAGCCGCCCTGTCCTCACGCTGCACTGCTTCGCAGACGACTAACGGAAGCGCTTCGTGACGAAACGCTTCACCGTCCTGTCGGCGCTTCTTTCCACTCTTTTCGGAGAACGTTTGATTTCTGGAGCCGACCCTTCGGCTCTCAGCTCCTCGAGTTGACGCAGAGTGTTTTGACTTTAACGCAGATAATCTTGGTGATCCTCTGTATTTTTCTCAAAACTAAAGTAACGTTCAAGGAACCGTAGGTTTTGTCAGCGTAAGTCTATTTTATTTTACAGTTTTTTCTTCAGGGGCTTTTGGTTCTTACATTCTCTGAACGTCTTGTATTTGACGGGGTTTTAAAAATGTCTGGAAATTTATGACTCCTGTTTAAAGTGATGGTTTTAGAGTTAAGTGTGCTTTAGCTACTAATCCTGCAGCTATGACGAAAAAAAAAAAAAAAACACCGTATTTTCTGGCCTATATGTCGCATCAGTCCAAAAATGTCTCATAATTTGGAAAAATCCATAAACAAGTCTCTTCACCCTTTAAGTCACATCTATTATGCATCACCGCTGACAACCTGGAAATGTGGGCCGGTGCTGTGCCGAAAATCGATTGGCTGCCAAATGGCTGCCGCGGGAGCGTGCACGGGAGGACTTTAACAAGATTTACACTTAAAAACAATTGTTTGTTTGCTCAAAATTATAGCAAAGGTGTGTCTCAGTTTAACTTTTACTGAATAAATGCACGTCAATGGTCAAATCAGCTGCATTTCGCCGGGGTGGGGCACTGAAATGAAATGAAAGCATGATCCCGGAGCTGGACGAAGGTGGCTGTCTATGGCAAGACGATTGTGTCATTAATAGCCATTTTTACTTATTACATGACACAACGGCATGCTATACTACTCGAATGTCATCTAGTGGCTGAAAATTGTAGTGTTCAATATTTTCAGTCAGAATGAAGGAAAACACTCATATCTCTGCCACAAATTGGTTTATAAATATGAGAAAAAAAATAAAAATAAGTTGCTTCGGTGTATAAGTCGCAGGGCATGTAATTAAGGCAAAAAGGTGTGACTTATAGGCTGGAAAATACGGTACTTAAAACGTCTCAGTCCAGTACTGTATAAGACACTTCAGCGTTTGGTCGCAGTACTTCCTGCGACATGGACAAAATCTGTAAATAAATAAATAAATACCGGTAAAACTCCCCCTCATAGAAAAGGATAGGGATTTGGTGAAATGAGTGTTAAAAGCCCAGTTCTGTTTGGCTCTCCAGCTCAGACTTCACAGCAGAACCATCATTCAGAGATTAAACTGGTCACAGAACCGGTGTTTTGATCTTTTACACAATCACTGTTTATGTTTAGTAAGATTTCACCGCTGAATGTTCAACTTTTGAGCTGTCGAAACGTTCTAAAATCTTTGCAGACAAACTCTTATTTACAGTTTATACGACGTTACATTACAGATTATATTTGTTCAACGAATTAACCGTCCGATTTAAATCCTCCAACATCGACCACTTTTTATTAAAAGGCAGCCATGGAGAGTTATGGTGTCTGGGCGTCTTGTTCCTGAGTGACTGTACGATGGAGTTGAATCCACGGATCAGGGCCTCGTTTTCCGTAATGAGGGCGTTGCTTCGGTTGGTCATGGTGAAGAATGAGTTGAGTCAAAAGGCAAAGCTCTGGATTTATTGTTGTGTCTACGTTCCAACCACCACTTGCGGTCAGGAGGTTTGGATCAGGACTGAAACGAGATCTTAGATCCAAGCGGCTGAAACGAGGTCCTTAATGGGTTGGCTGGGCTTTAGATCTAGGAGAAGGATAGGGTCCAGTCCATCATCTGGTTCTGGACTCTGGTCTCAGAGGCAGCAAAGTGATCAGGGAGGTCCAGCATCTCTCCACAGCCAACTCTTCCAGCTCTTCTGGAGGACTCCAAGGTGTTCCCAGACCAGCAGAAACAGTATTGTCAGAGTCTCCTGGGTCTTCCCTGGGCTCTCCTCTCAGTTGGACATGTCCAGAACACCTCCCTAGGGAGGCGTCCAGGGTCCATCCTGACCAGATGTCTGAACTACTTCACCTGTCTCCTTTGGATGTGGAAGAGCAGCAGTTCTCCTCCGAGTCTCACCTGGAGAACTGAACTTCTCACCCTGGAAGAGTCCAGCTACCCTGCAGAGAAAACTCATTCAGACCTCTTGGATCCAGAATCTGGTTCTTTCAGTCTCTACCTAGAGTTCAAGGCCACAGGTGAGGGTAGGAACGTAGACCGACCGGTAAACGGAGAGCTTCTCCTTGCGGCTCAGCTCCCTCTTCACGACAATGGACTGGCACAGAGTCCACAATACTACAGAAGCTGCACCGATCCGTCTTTTGCTCCCTGAGAACCAAACCCTGAGATACTTGATCTCCTCCACTCGAGTCAGAACCTCATTCCCAATGTGGAGAGGATGGTCCACCCTCTGACTGAGGACCAGGGCCTCAGATCTGGAGGTTCTGATCCTCAGCCCAGCTGTGAACCGCTCCAGTTTGTTCTCCCCTCCCCTCAGAGGGCCCACACCCAAACCTCCATTGACTTCCATAGTGTTTGAGCTCTTGAGTTTTCTCATCAGAAGAGTCCCACAGATAAATAAAACTAAATGTTTGACCACCAGACCTTCTGTCATCTGCAGAACAAACATCTAAACCTTCAGTCGTACGTATGGACGCAGGGGAATTCGAAGATCAGCGAGATGACAGTTTTAATGTACAGTTCTTTAAATGAAGCTTGTCCATCTGGATACAGCTATCTGCAGAGAGCCCGCAGCACCGGCCGCGGTGGTGGTCTGGCTGTAATCTACCGCAGTAGTTTAGGGCTGTCGCATCTGGTTTCTCAGGATTTTTCTTCTTTTGAATGTCTGGCTTTCAGCTTCAAAGCCCCACTCCTGATGAATGTTATATTAATTTATAGACCTCCCAAACCGCATGTTTCATTTAACTCAGAGATACATGACCTCTTCACTTATTTCTGCACCTCCCCTGTGAAGACTATTTTTCTTGGCGACTTGAATATCCACGTGGACAATTCCTCTTCACCTCTGGCAACAGATTTTAAGTCTCTTTTGGATTCTCTTAATCTCACTCAACATGTTGACGCCCCTACGCACAGCAGGGGGCATACTCTGGATTTGGTGATTACAGACACTGTACTCATCAATAACTTATCTGTATATGACCTGGGTGTCTCAGACCACAGGGTCATCTCCCTGGAAGTGCCTTCATCTTCGCCTGCTTCAAACCCAAAACGACCCATCCAGTTCCGTGACCTTAAAAACATTTCCCTTGATGTTCTGTCTGCTGATCTTCACATCCTGACCGCTGTCAATCATCCTTCTGCAGATGACTCTGTGGATTACTACAACCAATCTCTTGGGGAGCTCCTGGACCTACATGCTCCCTTGAAAACAAGACTGGTGTCTTTCTCCCGTTCAGCCCCTTGGTACACTGATGAGCTGCGCAAGATGAAGGCAACTGGCCGTGCTATCGAGAGACGTCTAAAATCATCTGGTCTCTCGGTACATAAGCAGGCGTACAAAGAACATCAGAAAGCGTACGCCTATTCTCTTAAAGAAGCACGCTCCAAATATTATTCTAACATCATCAACACCTGCCCTGGAAACTCTAAACAGCTCTTCTCCACAATAACTCGTCTGCTTAATCCCATTAAACAAACTCTTGAGGACTCTGCTCAAAAATGCGAGCTGTTTCTTTCATCTTTTAAAACCAAAATTGACACTATCAGATCTCAGCTCCACAACCTCCCTGTTCTCAGTGTGCCATCTACCCGTCTGCATTCTGGGACCCTTAACAGCTTTGACGAAGTTGTTCAGAGTGAGGTGGAGGCCATCATCAAGAAAATGAAGCCTTCATCCTGCGCCCTGGATCCTTTCCCCTCGTCTCTCATAAAATCCAATCACTCTGCAATAGGCCCACTTATCACTCAAATAATAAATCAGTCTCTTCAATCTGGTCATGTTCCACTGCCTCTAAAAACTGCCATCATTAGGCCTCTTCTGAAAAAATCTAATTTGGATCCCGACATTTTTTCTAATTACCGCCCAATTTCACACCTCCCTTTTCTGTCTAAAGTGCTGGAAAAAGCAGTTGCTGCTCAGCTGCAGGATCACTTACAACAACACTCCCTGTATGAGAAGTTCCAGTCTGGATTCAGGGCAGCTCACAGTACTGAGACTGCACTGCTGAGAGTTACTAATGATGTCCTCTTGGCTGCTGACACTGGCTCTCCCTCCATCCTTGTCCTCCTTGACCTCACTGCAGCCTTCGACACTGTGGACCATAGTATCCTCCTCCACCGTCTTCATGTGGAGGTCGGTCTCTGTGACACCGTCCTGGACTGGTTTAAATCTTTCCTCTCCAATAGGCTGGAATGTGTTAGTCTTGGCAACGCCACGTCCCAGACAGTCTCTGTCTCCTGTGGTGTCCCTCAGGGGTCGGTTCTGGGGCCCCTGTTGTTTTCCCTTTACATGCTGCCTTTAGGTCAAATTATTAATCAGTTCAACATTTCTTTTCACTGTTATGCCGACGATACACAGCTTTACATCAGGACTGGAGCATCCTCATCTTCCACCTTGTCATCTCCATCTTCACTCACTGCCCTCTCTGCCTGCCTGGAGGCAATTAGGGCATGGATGAATCAGAACTTTCTTCAATTAAACTGCTCCAAGACCGAGGCCATACTGATTGGCACCCCTCACCAGGTACAGACATCTACTATAACAACACTTTCCTTTTCTGGACAGGACATCCCCCTCTCCACCTCTGTTACTAATCTTGGAATAAAAATGGACTCCAATCTTACATTTGAAAATCACATTAAGCTTCTGTTTAAAACTTGCTTCTTCCATCTTCGAAACATCTCTAGACTTCGCCCATCCCTAACTTTTTCCGATGCTGAGAAGCTCGTCCATGCTTTTGTCTCCTCCAGGCTCGACTACTGCAACTCCCTGTTTATTGGAATCCCTGGCAAAAACCTTCAGAAACTTCAATATATTCAAAACAGTGCTGCAAGGATCTTGTTGCGAGTTCGTAAATTTGAACATATTACGCCCATTCTTCATAACCTTCATTGGCTTCCTGTCGCCTACAGAATTCAGTACAAAACTGCTCTCATTACACATCAATGCTTACATGGAGCTTCACCAGATTATCTGAAGGATATTCTTATTCCACACTCATCCACCCGGTCGCTGCGGTCACAGAACAGTAATCTCCTTCACATTCCGAGAACCAAATTAAGGACCATGGGAGACCGGGCTTTCAGTGTGGCTGCCCCCCGCCTGTGGAACTCTCTTCCTGACTGTCTGAGGGTCCCACAGTCTGTGGTTGACTTTAAGAGCGGCTTGAAGACCTTTCTTTTCAACCGAGCATACTCTGCCTCCTCATGATTCTACTTTTGATCTTAGTTGATACTGTTATTGATTTTACTTGTTTTATTACTGTTTTACTGACATTTAATTTCTGTTGCACCTTGTAGCACTTTGAGATTTTCATTAATGAAAAGTGCGTTATAAATTGAATTCATTATTATTATTATTATTATTAATGCTGGAAACTAAAAACTTACCGTTTTTTGACTTCCACACCGAAGCTGTAACCAAAGATCTTCCATCACCTGTTGGGGATGACTCTCAGCTACTACAACACAAAATTATAACCCTTTATTTGTAAAATTCACTGATTCAATACTTATTTTTATTTTTAAGTCAATTAGGTAAAACCCCAACGTACAGGCACTTGGTGCCTGTACGTTGGGGTTCACCCCGGTGAACGAGAGGGTAGCCTCCCTTCGCCTACGTGTGGGGGGACGGGCTCTGACTGTTGTTTGTGCCTATGCACCAAACGGCAGCTCAGACTACCCACCCTTTTTGGAGTCCTTGGAGGGGGTATTGGAGAGTGCGCCTCCTGGGGACTCCCTTGTTCTACTGGGGGACTTCAACGCTCACGTGGGCAATGACAGTGAGACCTGGAGGGGTGTGGTTGGGAGGAACGGCCCCCCTGATCTGAACCAGAGTGGTGTTCTGTTATTGGACTTCTGTGCTCGTCATGGATTGTCCATAACGAACACCATGTTTAAGCATAAGGGTGTCCATATGTGCTCTTGGCACCAGGACACCCTAGGTCGCAGTTCGATGATCGACTTTGTTGTCGTCTCATCTGATCTGCGGCCGCATGTCTTGGACACTCGGGTGAAGAGAGGGGCGGAGCTGTCAACTGACCACTACCTGGTGGTGAGTTGGCTCCGATGGTGGGGGAGGATGCCGGTCAGACCTGGCAGACCCAAACGTATTGTGAGGGTCTGCTGGGAACGTCTGGCAGAGTCTCCCGTAAGACGGAGCTTTAACTCCCACCTCCGGGAGAGCTTTGAACACGTTCCGAGGGAGGCGGGGGACATGGAGTCCGAGTGGGCCGTGTTCCGCGCCTCTATTGTCGAGGCAGCTTATCGGAGCTGTGGCCGCAAGGTTGTTGGTGCCTGTCGTGGTGGCAACCCTCGAACCCGGTGGTGGACACCGGCAGTGAGGGATGCTGTCAGGCTGAAGAAGGAGTCCTATTGGGCCTTTTTGGCTTGTGGGACCCCGGAAGCAGCTGATAGGTACCGGCAGTCCAAGCGGCATGCGGCTCGGGTGGTTGCTGAGGCAAAAACTCGGGCGTGGGAGGAGTTCGGAGAGGCCATGGAGAATGACTTCCGTACGGCTTCGAGGCGATTCTGGTCCACCATCCGGCGTCTCAGGGGGGGAAAGAGGTACGCGACCAACACCATTTATGGTGGGGGTGGCGTGCTGCTGACCTCAACTCGGGATGTTGTGAGTCGGTGGGCGGAATACTTCGAAGACCTCCTCAATCCTACTGGCACGTCTTCCACTGAGGAAGCGGAGCCTGGGGACTTTGGGTCGGGTTCTCCGATCTCTGGTGCTGAGGTCGCCGAGGTGGTTAAAAAGCTCCGCGGTGGCAAGGCTCCGGGGGTGGATGAGATTCGCCCGGAGTTCCTTAGGGCTCTGGATGTTGTAGGGTTGTGTTGGCTTACGCGACTCTGCAATATCGCGTGGACATCGGGGGCAGTTCCCTTGGATTGGCAGACTGGGGTGGTGGTTCCCCTATTCAAAAAGGGGGACCGTAGGGTGTGTTCCAACTATAGGGGGATCACACTCTTAAGCCTCCCTGGTAAGGTCTATTCAGGGGTTCTGGAGAGGAGGGTCCGTCGGATAGTCGAACCTCGGATTCAGGAGGAGCAGTGTGGTTTTCGTCCTGGTCGTGGAACACTGGACCAGCTCTACACCCTCAAGCAGGGTCCTGGAGGGTGCGTGGGAGTTTGCCCAACCAGTTTACATGTGCTTTGTGGACTTGGAGAAGGCATTCGACCGCGTCCCTCGGGGGGTTCTGTGGGGGGTACTCCGGGAGTATGGGGTACCAGGCCCATTGATATGGGCTGTTAGGTCCCTGTACGACCGGTGTCAGAGCTTGGTCCGCATTGCCGGCAGTAAGTCAGGCTCGTTTCCGGTGAGAGTTGGACTCCGCCAAGGTTGCCCTTTGTCACCGATTCTGTTCATAACTTTTATGGACAGAATTTCTAGGCGCAGCCAAGGTGTTGAGAGGATCCGTTTTGGTGGCCTTAGAATCGCTTCTCTGTTTTTTGCAGATGATGTGGTCCTACTGGCTTCATCAGTTCGTGATTTACAACTTTCACTGGAGCGGTTTGCAGCCGAGTGTGATGCGGCCGGGATGAGGATCAGTTCCTCCAAATCCGAGGCCATGGTCTTGAGCCGGAAAAGGGTAGCATGCCCTCTCCGGGTCGGGGAGGAGGTCCTGCCCCAAGTGGAGGAGTTTAAGTATCTCGGGATCTTGTTCACGAATGAGGGAAAACTGGAGCGTGAGATCGATAGGCGGATAGGTGCAGCGTCCGCAGTGAAGCGGGCGCTGTACCGGTCTGTCGTGGTGAAGAGAGAGCTGAGTCAAAAGGCAAAGCTCTCAATTTACCGATCGATCTACGTTCCCACCCTCATCTATGGTCATGAGCTTTGGGTTATGACCGAAAGAACAAGATCTCGGATACAAGCGGCTGAAATGAGTTTTCTCCGCAGGGTGTCTGGACTCTCCCTTAGAGATAGGGTGAGAAGCTCAGTCATCCGGGAGGGACTCGGAGTAGAGCCGCTGCTTCTCCACATCGAGAGGAGCCAGTTGAGGTGGCTCGGGCATCTGGTTAGGATGCCTCCTGGACGCCTCCCTGGTGAGGTGTTCCGGGCATGTCCCACCGGGAGGAGACCCAGAGGAAGACCCAGGACACGCTGGAGGGACTATGTTTCTCGGCTGGCCTGGGAACGCCTTGGGATTCCCCCGGAGGAGCTGCTCCAAGTGGCTGGGGAGAGGGAAGTCTGGGCCTCCCTACTTAGGCTGCTACCCCCGCGACCCGACCCCGGATAAGCGGAAGAAGATGGATGGATGGATGGATGGATGGATATATAGAGCAATTTTATAAATAGTAAAAAAATCATGTCGGTGGACCTGAAGAGTTCACTTCAATGAGAAAAACACAAATAAATGTTAGAATAAGTAAAAGTGACAGCTGTGTGTCCGGAAGAAGCTGAATGGATTCAAACATCAGAAAGTGTTACAAGAAGAGGAAAACAACAGCTGGAAAATGTTACATTTACATTAGAACAATTTTTCATAAATTTGTCCATTTATTTGAATTCAATGGACTGGAAGACCAAACATGTTTGTACAAAAGAAGAAGAAGAAATGTTTTTCATATTGATCAGTGAGGAGTCACAAACAAACTGTTTTCCCTACCAAGCTGTAAACTCCTTCAGTGGACCAACCAGTTTGCTGGAGATAAGATGGTTTCTGGGGGCTGTCCTGTCCCCAGTCTGTCCACAAAAAAGAAACTGTCCGGATGAACTGACTGACCATTGTTGGATTTGGTACCTGGATGATTGAGCATGAACTTTGATGTCTTGAACCACTTTGGCTGTGGCAGCCTGCCTGGGAGGAGTCGACGGGGGACAGGACAGCCCCCATTAACCATCTTATCACCAGCAAACTGGTTGGTCCACTGAAGGAGTTTACAGCTTGGTGGGGAAAACAATTTAGATAGATAGATAGCTTCATTTGTCCCCACAGGGAAATTAGTTTGCAACATGGTCAGCAGGCATTTACATAAAGGACATACTTATACAAACATGACATTAACATCCATCATTACAGCAAAGACGTTTGAGCTTGGTAATTCATGATATGTTTATTATTTAATTATTTAATTGCTTGTGGGATGAAAGAAAATGTTGCTCTGTTTCTTGAGAATAAAGGAAGGCAGTATCCTTCGCCCTGAAGGAAGCAACTCAAATGAAGATCTTAGGGGATGTGTGTCGTCTGCTATAATCTTGTTTGCCTTCCTCATAACTCTGTCCATGTATATCTTTTCCATACTTGGCAGAGTGGTCCCTAACAGTTTGCTGGCTGTGGTTACTATACTTCTCAAGGATTTCTTCTGAGCCTCATTGCCAAACCAACAGATGTTACAAAACGTTAAAATACCTTCAATAAAAGCAGAATAAAACATTAAAAGCATTGAGTTATTGACTCTAAAAGAACCCAGTTTCTTTAAAAAATACATCCTCTGCTGAGCCTTGGTGCTAATAAGGTCAGCCCATGAGTCCCACTTTAAGTGACAGTCCAGAACCACGCCCAGGTACTTGTAGCACGAGACAGTTTCAATCTTCTCTCCATTGATGGTTGTTGGAAAGAATGACTGAAGCTTCCTGAAGTCAATAGTCAATTCTTCATGTTTACTTGTGACTCCTCAGACTGATGAAGCCCTCAGGATAGAGGGCGAAACGTCTTTCCACAAAAAATAAACTGTCCTGATGACCTGACTGAACATTATTGGATCTAATTCAGTCAGTTTCACAGATATTGAGCTCAAATTGGATGTTGTGACTGAGTCATCCCCAGCACATTCTCTGAGCTGCACATCATGTTCAACTAGATTTCACTTTTGTATAAAAATTAAAAAGTCTTGACTAAAATGTCTGTAAGTCCACTCCTTGTCATCATCAGATAATCTTAGTTTAAAACTCTGTGGAGGATATTCCTCCCTCCGTTCTAAGAACCCTGAGCCTGAGTTTGGACTGATCTTTTGGTTGCTTCTGGTCAGATTGTGCAGCTCTTACTGACCACCTGCTGTCTGCTGACCAGCCTGACCACACACCTTCATAGTTCCAGCTCTGACACACACGCTTAAACTTATATCACCCCATGACAACTGCAGCAGACAGGTGCAGCAGACAGGTGCCATCAGCTTTGTCTTTCTGCTTGTGTTTACATGTCTCCGGCTACAAACCAAGCAGCATTCACCATTATCAGTGTCTGGTTTGGCTTTAATTGTCAATGTGAGTTTAAATGTTGGAAATTCTTCTTTGATACAAAAAAGGTTCCATATGATTTTACAGAAACAAAGAATCAGAAAAAAAAAAGTTTTTCTTCTATATTTGTTTATCTGTTGGAATTTAGTCCATTGGTGCTGAAATCTTCCCATTAAAGCCTGAGGATGTAGATGATATTTTGAGCAGTGACGTAGACGGATAAAATGTCTGAATCACTTGTTCCCCTCTGATGGTTTCATCTACGGTGTTTGGTTACACTGAGAAGTTGTGCAAAAATCCTTTAATGCAGCGTGTGTTCCTCATCAGCCTCTCCTCGTACCTTTCCACAGTCGGTCTCTGCTCCTCAGTCCTGCCACGCCCAGTCACACCTGTTCCTGACTCCATTAGCTGCAGCCACTCTTCCCATCAGCCCCACAGTCCATCTCCTTTTGCAGGTTACATGCCACATCCAGTCCATTTGTTGTGTTCTCCTCTAGTCTTAGTTAATCAACGAAAAATTTTCACTAAATATTACCAAAATAACATTTGTTTTTTAAATACCAAAAAATCTGTGAGCTAATAATATAATATGGTTGAGTCAGGTCCTCTGGATGGATTCTTCTGTGTTGATGCATTTCGTTTGTTTTGTCCTAAAAATAAACGAGTATCACTTTTTCCCCAAAAAAAGTTACTGCCAAGTGTGTTGCCTAGTACCACTAGAAAGTTCCTGGAAAAACTTTGACGTGTCTGCCTATTTATTATTAAACTATTATTAATAATAAATATTAATATGAATGGTTATTAAAATGAATAATAAATGCTAATTATTAACACTGTATTAATAATTATTCATATGTTGTTATTTTATTAATTGATATTAAAATATTATCACAAATTAATCATTACAGTAATATATTAATATTAATATAAATAGTAATCATTAATATTATATATTAATAGTTAATAATTATATTTATATTAATAATTAATATGAATATATTACAGTAATGATTCATTTGTGATCATATTTTAATATTAATTAGGAAAATAACAACATATGAATAATTATTAATATGAATAATTATTCATATGTTGTTATTTTATTTATTAATATTAAAATATGATCACCAATGAAACATTACAGTAATATATTCATATTAATTAATATGTATTTTAATATTAATAAGTATTAATATTAATATTAATATTAATATTAATTATTAATATGAATACTTATTAATATTGAAATACATATTATTAACGTTTTTAATTAATGTTAATTTTTATTATTACTAATTAATAATAATAATAGGTGCCTTCCATGCATTCCATAATGCACTGCCTTCCTTGCATGTTGAACCAAAATGGCTCCCGACGTTACTCAGTTTCTGTGAAGGGTTTTCTCTTATTCATTTCCTATGTGAAATTTGGCATCTTTGTTAACAATATATGTGGACATGGTAATTTCGAATGCCAACAAAAGTAATTGCACACTTCCCGGAGCGGGGCCGGTCGTTTTGATATAACTTTTGTGGGGGTCCACGTTGCGGTTCAGGGCGCATTAACGGAGATAGAAATGTAGACACACTTCCGAGGTGTAGAATAATAGGTGACGTGCCTGTCATGCATTTAGTCCCCAATTAAGTAGAAAACAAGCAAACAAACAGTCGCCAAGGTCATAAACTATTACTAAAACTGGAAAAATACATGGTTGAACTTATTACTCTGCTCGTTTAATTTCTATAATTTAAATTTGACACAGTTCTCACTCAAATAAACACCTTCAAGAACAGGAACTGTTCCATAATTGTACACGTGCTGTACTAAAATAGTTTTTGACATTTTACTTTTCAGTAAATATCTCACAACATTGGCACCCTCACCTTTTGCTGAAATATAAATGAAGTCCTATGTGGCAGCAGGTCCATAAGGATGATGAATCTGAAAGAAATAACAATATCTATCGACTCTGGCCTCCTCCAGCGTGGCAGTATGTCAATTGAAAGAGTCTCTAAACTGAGAAGACATCATTTACCCTTCCATTCTCTCCCAGCTCTCACTGATATTGATTTGTTGTGATGCTGGAAAACAATCAGAGACGTGCTGCTGCAATGTCAAAGTGGTCAATAATGTGGACTTGCTTTATGCTATGTATTAATTCAGAGCAGACATCTCCCTAGAATAATTACCAGGTTTAAAGAGTTTGACTGGCAATCCCATTTTCAATTGTAAGTTATATATTTTATCATCTTCCATCATGAAAAGTGGATTTGCATATTAAAAAATCTCATAAACCACTGGATGGATTTACTGAAACTCTAAAGTAATAAACAACAACAGCTGATTTACTTTTGGAGTTAGTCAGATTACAGATGACCGCCACAGCTTATCAGCCTTGGCAAGAACAAAAATGGACACTTTATTAAAATATTTGATGGAGATTAAATTCGGTAGTAACTAAGAATCATCCCTAACATCTCTGAGAGCAGATTACATGCAAGTTCCTTCAAGGAAGTCTTCTTATTTTAAAAATTGTATGTAAATCAGATTATAAACTTATGCGTATACGTTTATATGGAATAAATAGTGAAGCAACGTTTTACAGAT
>JBBPBX010009672.1:6946-26223 GCA_038048925.1 Garcialebias charrua | reverse complement strand
CCAGTTAATACTGCTGGTTCTTCTCATAAATACTCTTCAGTTCGTTGACATCAGCGTCCCCACTCTTTTCAGCACCTTGTCCACATTAGGAATCAGTTTTTCATGGAAGTCCCACAGGCGTTTGTCTTCATGAAGTTGCTCCAGAGCTATGGTCCCACCCACACAAACCTGAATGATCCTGCTGACTTCTGGTGGAACTTTACATCGTTCTCCAAAATTCTCAAGTACTTCATGCACTGAGGTCTGCTCCACCATCCTTTGATGCAAGCACACAGAAGGGAGTTGAAATAATGCCTGCCTTTCTCCTTTTGACAGTAGGCAATAATTCAAATAGACCACTAAAATGAGGGTTTCAGCCTACCTTGGTTGAACTATTAACTTGTATGGATGGTATACATGTCTGTCAGGATCTTCCTTGTAAATGTGCTCCAGAATATTAACTCCTGGCGCCCCGCTCCATTGAGGAAGATGAAACCTTCCACTTGGCTCGAAGTGGTTCTTGGTAAAAAAATTATTCTCAATGCTAAACACAGCAACCTTGAGAAAGAAAATTTGTTGTTAAGAAAATAAAATGTATATAGAAAATATGCATGACAAGGTCAACCTACATGTGAATGTTTTTGCAGTGTGTCCATCAGAGACATCAGGTTTTTGTGTTGATATGGCACAATGATCTCATCTATGTCATTTAACAGGATGTAGTGTGAACGCTCCATGGATCTATATATGCACTTGTTGAATGTGGCAAGCTGGCCAGTGTAAATCGCCTCCATGTTTTGAAAAAAGACAACCACAAGATAGATTCAGGTGTTTGTCGATGGGCCAGAGAACTATTTCCACAAATCTTTCTTGGGTGTAACTTTTCAGAAGACGGTCAAGATCTGGGCCACAGCTGGTGTTGTAGATTATCACTTTGTTCACATCAAGCAACCTTGACCAAAAAGAACAGCAAATCTGAAATTTCTTTAAAATTGTTACAAATTGTATGTTTTAGTTTGTTTTCTTTTTCATCATTTCTTTGGAACTTGATTTGTGATAGCTTTGAGAATGCACTTTAAGGAGAGCAGTTGGGAAGAATGACCTCCTTGAAATGAACCCAAGTAAAGCTTTGTTATTGTAGTTCTATGCTAAGTGTGAGATCTCCATGTGAAACATGTTCAGTGTGGTTAATACATGTTTCATTAGCAAGGACCATGCCACAAAACACAAGTTTAAGTTGTTTATTGATGAACAGATGAGGGATGAAGGGATGAGGGGTTGTAGGGATGAGGGAAGAAAGGGGATGTAGGAAAGATGATAGGAAGGGATGGAAGGATGAGGGGATGAAGGGATGAATGAATGTAGGAGAGGATGAAAGTAGGGATGAGTAGATGAAAGGAAGATGGAAGTAGGGATGATATGAAGGGATGTAGGGATGAGGGGATGAAGGGATGAATGAATGTAGGAGAGGATGAAAGTAGGGATGAGTAGATGAAGGGAATATGGAAGTAGGGATGATAGGAAGGGATGGAGGGATGAAGGGATGCATGAATGTAGGAGGATGGAAATAGGGTTGAGTAGATTCATTCAACCTTTATTTATACAGGCTAGCCTCGTTGAGTCACGGGGACTCATTTACAAGAGGGACCTGTCTCACTCACACCAAACAACCATCCACTCTCACACTCACACCTAGGGTCAATTTAGAGTCACCAATCAGCCTAACAAGCATGTTTTTTGGTCTGTGGGAGGAAACCGGAGTACCCGGAGGAAACCCACGCATGCACAGGGAGAACATGCAAACTCCACCCAGAAAGGCCCCGGACCGGGATTTGAACCGGCAACCTTCTCGCTGAGAGGCAACAGCTCTACCAGTTGTGCCACCGTGCTGCCCATGAATGAAGAAGATGAAGATGAAGGGAATATGGAAGTAGGGATGAAGGGATGAAGGGGAAAGGGAAGTAGGGATGAGGGGATGAAGGGATGAGTGGAGCTGAAGGAGGTTGTCCGAGGAGAGTGGTGAAGGGCTTGGGATGAGAAGACTTGCGTGGGGTTTGGCCTTGGGGAACGTTTCACTTGTTTTCCTTCCAGAGCCCGACGATGAACCCCAAAAGTTGCTGGATTAAATAGAACAAGGACATGTGTGAGCTTGGAATAAGTCACTGAGGTTGTTACGGATGTATGCCAAGTATGCTTAGAGCAAGAACTGATGTTGGGCTGATATTAGTTAATTTGCGAATAAACTGCATGATAACTAGAGAGTGAGATCGGCCTTTGTTAATTATGTCTACGACTGTAATGTTATCAGTGTGGATGATTTTGACTATTAGAGCCCCCAAAGGATTGCAAAGATGATGAACCGCATAAGAAATCGAAGTAAACGGAACTGAGATGCTTGTGAGCCTGAAATGAGTCACGGAGGTCGTGGCAATTGGACGTCAGGCACGCCCGGGATGACAGTCGACCCAAAAAACCTGAATAATCCGCCCCAACGCAACCAGACTTGATGCGGAAAAGGTCTCCCCAACACAGAAGGACTAGCGGAACAAAGATAGGGAGAGAAGCCTGACGTGAAACAAGACTCAACAGAGACGACAGGTGAACCAGAAACAAGTGGTTAAACAGACGGGTAGCACAAACCCGATACTATCCAGAAGAATTCGGACAAGTAAGTCCGGATGGTAGAAATACGGATTTAGATGGTGGAGTGAGAACAGGTAACGAACAGACGTAGGGATACAATGTCGAGAGATTAACCATCGAAGATGGCAAACTGTGTGGAAAGCGTGAGAAACTGTTCCGCCGTGACAAGAAGCGGACGGTGAGCGGGGAGCTAAGCCAAAGGACAAGGATGACGATGATGAAGAAGACGATGACTACGAAAATGACGATGATGACAAAGAGCACTTTGTTACATCAGCGGCTGCATGAAAGCACCATGATGAGGAGGATGATGATGAGGGTCAGCACCTTGTCACGGCTGTGGCTGCGTGAAAACACAGTGATGATGAGGATGATGATGATTGACAGCATATTGTTATGGCTGTGACTGTGTGAAAGCACTATGACAATGAGGATGATGATGATGATGACAATCAACAATGTTCAGCCCTTTGTGTCAGCCGAGGCCGTGTTAAAGTGCTTCGAAGACGATGAATGGATGAGGGATTAGGGGCTGTAGGGAGGAAGGGATGAGGGGACAAAGGAGGAAGTATGGGAGAAAGGAAGAGGGGATGAAGGGATGTGGGGATGAAGGAAAGAGGAGACGTAGGGATGGGGGGATGAGGGGACGAAGGGAGGAGGGAAGTAAGAACAAGGGGGATGAAGGAGGGAAATAGGGGTGAAAGGATGAGGGGATGAAGGGAAGGGAGGAAGGAGGGATGAACGAGGCAAATGGAGGTCGCTGAAGGAGAGTGCGAAAGGGCATGTGATGCGAAAACCCTTGCACGGGGAGCCATTGAGAAAGGAGCTAGGGAAGAGTGGAGGTAGAGCAACAGGGGAAGTTCCGATAAAGAGGTTGCGGGTACGGCCGGCAATGTGACCGGGCTCCCACTGGGGGGAGCTGTCACCATGACAGAAGGTCCTGCGGTCTCCTGGAGCAGGTGTCTGAGGTAAAGCCGCGAGCGGTTGAAAAGAAGCTGAAACCAGATTGGAATGATTGGAAGAAGGCAGTGTCGAGGGAGGGATGGATGGTGATGTTGTGAAGCCTGCGAAGGCCGGGACTGAAAGACGTTGGAAAAAGCTGGGGAAGTTTTGATAAAGAGGTTGCGGTACAGGTGGTAATGTGACCTGGCTCCCACTGGGGGTAGCTGCCGCCAACGACGGAAGGCCCTGCGTTCGCTTGGAGCAGACGTCCGAGCTGAAGCCGTGGGCGGTTGAAAAATAGCAGAAAGAAGCTTAAATGTCTTAGAAATTTGTAGAGAGATTATAGTTTTGCAGAATTAGGCTGGAAAAAGTTGAAATGAGTGCAAATAATGTGGATTGTGTTGAAACAAGCCTAAATTAGCATAAAACAGCTTAATAGTAGCTAAAATAACAGAAGAAGCTGACACTAGCAGAAATAATCACAAAGCAGCATAATATGAAATATCTGAAACAATCTGAAATTGCAAAAAGTCTGAAATAAGCAGAAATAAGCAAAATAAAGTTGAAATTATCTGAAAACAGCTGAAATTGGTCAAAAACAGCAGAACAAATCTAAAACAAACATAAATAATCTTAAATTACCAGAAGGAAGTGGGTGAGCATGGTTTTGCTGAATTAGGCTGAAAAAAGTTGGATTGATAAAAAAAATGTGGAAATAGCTGAAAAAGCTGAAATTATCATAAAATAGCTAAATAGTAGCTGAAATAGCAGAAATATCCGATTCTTCCAAAAATTTGCAGAAAGGAGCATACAGATCTGAAATTAGCAGAAATAAGTCAGTAAAAGTACTAAAACATTGAAGTAAGCTGAATAAAGCTGTAAGCGGTACATCCTAAAATAAGCTGCTTTATCATTTATTAACAAAAATTAAACTGAGACACACTCTTAAAAAAAAGTCATGATATTGATCCCACATTAGGCATGGTTTGCAAGTACTGTACTGTAATTCAATTGCATATTAGTAGGCCATGTATCAAAACATATCAATTATATTTTTCAGGCTATCCAGACTCGTTTTGCCGGTATGCTGGACAACAAAGATGCCCTACTTGCAGCTGTCAGTTGTCCTAATTTCAAACTCCGATGGCTAAGAGACGCAGATAGGAGGGAGAGAGTAAAAGAGCTTCTGATAGCAGCGTGCCGCACAACGGCTTCTGAACCTGCACCTCAGAGTCCCGTCACAACGGCTTCTGAACCTGCACCTCAGAGTCCCGTCACAACGGCTTCTGAACCTGCACCACAGAGTCCCGTCACAACTGCTAGCCAAGGTGTGATGGACTTTTTCACTTTTGAGACACAGCCAGACGAGACCTACTCTGCAGAACAGGAAGTCATGGAATACCTGAGGTCAGCATATGATCTTCAAATTCTGCATAAATTTTCAAACATTAAGAAAATTTTCATGAAGTATAACACTCCAACACCTTCAAGTGCTCCTGTGGAACGTCTTTTTAGTCTGGGAGGTCTCGTGCTCACACCTAGAAGAAATAGACTTTCGGATAGGAGGTTTGAACAGCTTTTGTTAATGAGGTACAACCACTGGTTTACTGACCCAACTCCACTGTTTCACTCATGAATCTGCGCCTGCATCCAGCCCCTCCTCCTCTCCCTCACTGAATACAAACCCTTCACCCGCTCCTGCACCCCCCCCCCACCTCCTGCTGTGTAAAAACTGCCGTTGATGGCAGCTTTAAGGGTGATTGACGTTGACGATGCTGACATGATGAATTCATGTGTAAATGACTGGGTGGCCCTGGCAGCTACAAACGAGATGTTTAAGTGCACAACTGTGTTTTTGGTTTTATTATGAAGGAAAAAATCATTTATTTTGAGATATTTCTTTTGCACAGTTACAGCTGTTTGTTAATAAAGGTCCCTGTGCTATGTGTGTGAGAACTGGGGCTTTGATTCAGAAATATATTTTTGTTATTACTTTATGGATATGTTTTCTGTTGAAATTTTAAGTGCACAGCTGTGTTTTTGGTTTTATTATGAAGGAAAAAAACATTTATTTTGAGATATTTCTTTTGCACAGTTACAGCTGTTTGGGTCCCTGTGCTATGTGAGAACTGGGGCTTTGATTCAGAAATATATTTTTCAGATATTTTAGAGAAGAGTGTATTAGTTTTTCTTTTACAATTTATATGTTTGTTTGGATGCTAAGACCCATGTGTACACAATTTCATAAAATAAAAATAAAACACTGATTTTGATGTTGAAAGACTGTCTTTATTATATTATTTATTTTAAAACGTGTTTACAGAAAGACTTTTTTGTAAAAAATATTAGTTGTTTAGTGGTCAAGAAAGACACTATTTTTTATATAAAGCAAGCATTCCTTTATTCATTCAACCTTCATTTATGATATTGAAATCAAGAAATATTTCCTTATTTTTTATAAAAAGTATTTATGTTTAATGAACTCAGACTATTTTATGTTTTATAAAAACAAGTATTTATGTTTAATGAAGTCAAGAAATACCATTTTGTTTTTGAATATTTTCATTAGTAATTATTTTATTAATACATTTACATTTTTTATGTATTTATGACAGAGGGCTGTTGTCAGCAACTGCTGAAAGTAACTAATAAAGTAACTTAGTAATCTAACTTCGTTACTTTCCAAATCAAGTAATCAGTAACTTAACTAAGTTACTTTTCCCAAAGACTAATCAGTAACTTAACTAAGTTACTTTTTCAATGTAACTATGCCATCACTGCTGCTCACATATGATTGTGCAGATACCCATCCAGGTTGTCATAAAGTTTGCAGCTGATACAGCTGTGGTGGGATGCATCACAAACTATGATGAGTCCAGCTAAGCAGGAGGTGGAACACCTGGAGAGCTGGTGCAAAGCCTGATCAAGAAAGTTCATCAGAGACTCTACTTCCTCAGGCGGCTGAGACGAGCTGGTCTGAGAAGCTCAGTCCTCACCTCCTTCTACAGGTGTGCAGTGGAGAGCATCCTGTGCTCCAGCATCAATGTGTGGCATAGAGGCTGCACAGCTGCAGAAAGAAAAGCTCTGCAGAGAGTGGTGAAGGCTGCACAGAAGATGGAGTCAGTCTCCTCACCATCACAGGCATTTACACCTCCAGATGCAGGAAGAGAGCCACCTGCATCATGAAGGACCACACTCACCCAGCACACACACTTTTTGCCCCACTCCCCTCAGGAAGGATGTTGAGGAGCATTAAGTGTAGAACCACTAGACTGATGAACAGCTTCTACCCTGAGGCTGTTAGACTCATGAATATCTAACCAGAATGGTCACTGTGAAATATCACATCATATTGCTGCTGATCTGTTTCATGTTGCTGCTGATCTGTTCATGTTGCTGCTGATCTGTTCATGTTGCTGCTGATCTGTTTCATGTTGCTGCTGATCTGTTCATGTTGCTGCTGATCTGTTCATGTTGCTGCTGATCTGTTTCATGTTGCTGCTGATCTGTTCATGTTGCTGCTGATCTGTTTCATGTTGCTGCTGATCTGTTCATGTTGCTGCTAATCTGTTCATGTTGCTGCTGATCTGTACATGTTGCTGCTAATCTGTTCATGTTGCTGCTGATCTGTTTCATGTTGCTGCTAATCTGTTCATTTTGCTGCTGATCTGTTTCATGTTGCTGCTAATCTGTTCATTTTGCTGCTGATCTGTTTCATGTTGCTGATCTGTTCATGTTGCTGTTGATCTGTTTCATGTTGCTGATCTGTTTTGTGTTCATCTGCTCATGCAAACTCATGTTCGTGCTGCTCGTTGGAGTAGGTATTCCCCGACTTACGAGCGCTCTTACTTACGAGGTTCCAGACTTACGAGCTGGCAAATTTTTGGAAAAAACGCAAAAAATACAGAGTTTTTCTGTGTTTTTTCACCACAGTTCGTTAGCTAAACATGTGGACACACGTTTCCGATCATTTTTATGCACTAGTAAGCAGTTTTTCGATGAAAAACGAGTGTTCGTAGTCGCGCTAGCAAAACCGTTCCAACTTACGAGCAAAATTCCGGACTTACGAGAACATGTGCTTCGTGTTTCAACTTACGAAATTTCATCTTACGAGCACCTCGTTGTAACGGAACTCGCTCGTAAGTCGGGGACTACCTGTAATTTTATTCTATATATTAGTGCTTAGTGTATTTTTAGTTGGCGTTTTTCTTAGTTCACATCTTAGATCTTAGTAATGTTTATTTTACATTTTATTGTTGGATGTAACTGGGATGCAGTGTACATAATCTCGTTTCATCACATGTACTACATGTGGTGTGAATGACAATAAAGGCTCTCTGACTCTGACTTTTGTTATATACAGTACATGCATCCCAGGTAATGCTAAATGCTGGTGATAGGTGATGGGTGGGCTATAGTACAAAGGAGGCATACTTGAATGACATTCTTTGGGGGGTGGGGTAATCAAACCATAATAACAGCTTCATTGAAGTCCCTCTAGGCTCCATTGAGAGCAAGTTGTTTTTGTGAGACAGAGAGTGAGAACCTGGAACATATTTTCTTTGATTACAGGGTAGTTCCTGTCTTTGATTTTATACGTCTACCTTATAATGTTTTGCTAGTTTTTTGATACTTTGTTAAAAAAAAAAATCTTTTTTTTCTCTCTTTTGTTTTCTATTGTTTATTGTTTGTTTGTTTATTGTTTAAGGAAATTCTACCATTGCTGTTCATTGTTCTTTAGTTTTAGCAGGTCGCTTTCGTAAATGAGCCCATGAGGTTCAAAAGATTTACCTGACTAAATAAAGGTTGAATGAATGAATGAATGAAATTAGCTAAACACTATGTTCATAAATGTCTTTTTTTTTTTAAATGTAAACCTAATGTGAACCACTGGAAGAATGTCCTATGCAAAATCTTTAATATGTAAATGAAAAAATTGCGTCTAATCAATGTTGAATGAAGGTACATTCTCGAAGTCGAACAGCCGGGTACTTTGTCACGTGACTGTTGGCAGACATCTTTGTTTTGGGGTAAACAAACGAGTGCTTCGGCGGGTGAAATAGTTAAAATGGTGAAAAGTTGCTGCGTTAAGGACTGCACTTCGCACATAAAAAAACATCCCGATAGAAACTACTTCATTTTTCCTTCATCAGGAGCGAGAAGGGAGAAATGGAAAGCGGCAGTCAACAGAGGCATCCAAAAACCAGATGGATCTGTAAATCCTGCAAAGCTGGTCACCACGAAGCAAGCACACGTATGTGTGTTCGGCACATTTTATTACCGGTACGTATTAGTATTGCTTTTAGAAACATAAAAAAGAAAATAGAGGTAATTTATAACAGTTGTTAGCACTGTAATTGATGAAACATCAGTAGGCCATGCACTTGCCCGGCCAGTGTTGAGTCAAATACGTAAAAATACACCTTTTCTGAGACTGTTGTAATTCTAGTCTTTGTTATCTTTAGGACGGAAAGTAAATGTCCAGTCCCATCCAGACTATGTTCCATCCATCTTCCCTCAGCGCCCAGAGTCAGTTGAAGTTACAGCTAACAAACCTTCCCTAAAGGTTGCACGATATGAAAGAGCTGCTCGGAGGGCCAAGAAACCAGGTATGTAATGATTTAATTTACTAAGGGAATACGTAACTTAATATATATATCTTCATAACAGATAACCTAAACAGTGAGGAAAACCTGAAACCTAAAACAAAGAAAGTTCTAATATTGTGTTCATGTGTGTGTCAGAAATATTAAAGTACTGTGTGTTACTGCTAACATGATTAAAATATTTCTCCTCTTTTTCCAATAGCAGTAACGCCCAAAGCACGAAGAAAGCTTTCCATGCCAGAGAGATCCACAGCATCCCCAACACATCATTTGGCTTCACAACAGCCGTCGGAAGATGACACGCATGTCAACAATTCATTGATTGACTTTGCCACACTGTGCAGCGCAGAGCTCCTGACACCAGCATTTACTAGGGGCAAAACACAACTGTCTGCAAAAGAAGTTGAAGTTTCACGAAAAATTTCATCTGTCCTGCTCCACTGAAGGTTCCTGCTCCTCCTCAGGTTCCTGCTCCTCCTCAGGTTCCTGCTCCTCCTCAGGTTCCTGCTCCTCCTCAGGTTCCTGCTCCTCTGAAGGTTCCTGCTCCTCCTCAGGTTCCTGCTCCTCCTCAGGTTCCTGCTCCTCCTCAGGTTCCTGCTCCTCCTCAGGTTCCTGCTCCTCCTCAGGTTCCTGCTCCTCCTCAGGTTCCTGCTCCTCTGAAGGTTCCTGCTCCTCTGAAGGTTCCTGCTCCTCTGAAGGTTCCTGCTCCTCTGAAGGTTCCTGCTCCTCCTCAGGTTCCTGCTCCTCCTCAGGTTCCTGCTCCTCCTCAGGTTCCTGCTCCTCCTCAGGTTCCTGCTCCTCCTCAGGTTCCTGCTCCTCTGAAGGTTCCTGCTCCTCTGAAGGTTCCTGCTCCTCTGAAGGTTCCTGCTCCTCTGAAGGTTCCTAGTTCCTGCTCCTCTGCAGGTTCCTGCTCCTCCTCAGGTTCCTGCTCCTCCTCAGGTTCCTGCTCCTCCTCAGGTTCCTGCTCCTCTGAAGGTTCCTGCTCCTCTGAAGGTTCCTGCTCCTCCTCAGGTTCCTGCTCCTCCTCAGGTTCCTGCTCCTCTGAAGGTTCCTGCTCCTCTGAAGGTTCCTGCTCCTCTGAAGGTTCCTGCTCCTCCTCAGGTTCCTGCTCCTCTGAAGGTTCCTGCTCCTCTGAAGGTTCCTGCTCCTCTGAAGGTTCCTGCTCCTCTGAAGGTTCCTGCTCCTCCTCAGGTTCCTGCTCCTCCTCAGGTTCCTGCTCCTCTGAAGGTTCCTGCTCTTCTGAAGGTTCCTGTCAGGATACATGTGGAGCGAGTGATTGGACTGATGAAGAACCGTTTTGGTATCCTGAAAGGTTCTTTACCTGTTCGCTGCATACAGAGTTGCAAAGACGAAAGTATGGATTGCCCACTGTCAAGCTGTGACAAAATTCTGACTGTTTGTGCATCACTGACAAACCTGGGACAGGGGATTGTTTTTAGACAATAGTACTGCTGCATGCAGTTAACCTGTTGGCTTTGTTTTAAAAATATTGACCAATTGAGCCTACAGTTGTATATATGGTATGATAGTGTTTCATTTGTAAAGTTCAAATTTTAGTTTGTTTATTTGATAATTATTGTAGAAAGTAATACTTTCTGAAAATAGTGTCATAATATTTTTTATTCTTCTGCAATCCTTTGATTTGATTTGTATTTTCGGTGGCATGTGAAAGAGCTGTTTTAAAACTGAAATGCTTAGATAGGATACAAATTATGAAAAAAAATGTCTGTCTTTAATACAATGAGTAATAAACATTAAAAATAGGACGAAACCATCATTTATGTTGTGCTGTTTTCCTTTTTTATATGAACATTTTTGCATATTCAGTTTCAGTATGAAAAGCTTTTAAAAATATTAGTTCTACCACTGACATGAAGTTTAAACAAGCTTAAAGTATAGGTGTCATTAACAGTATTGAATGTGCGTCTTTGCTTCAGACTTTGACAAACATACTTGTTCTGCAACACTGTGAGACTTAATTAACTTTTGCTTGTATAAATGCATCATTTAGTGTTTTACAGATGGATGACCAAAATTCAGATAATTCCGGGCAAGTCCAAAACGTGTGGTTCATATGTGCTGGAGCAAGGTGACACCGCTCACATCTATCATCAATGTCATTATATATTCTAGAGAGTTTTGATTTGGTAAAGTATGTTCTATGAAGGACTTTAAGCCGTGCACAGGATGATGTTCCATTGATTTTTTTCCAGAGCGCTGTCCCAGAGATATCCAGAAACTATAAATCCCAGTTCCTCAGACCACACAATTCTAAGCGCGTCTAATGTCGATTCCCGAAGAGAAGTAATTATGTTTGAAATGTTTGCGATGTGTTTCCTGATATGCATGGGGTTACATAAAATTTTCTCAAGTCCCAAGTCTGTCGGAGAGGCAGGAAATGTTGGACTTTGGCTTTTAATAAAATGACGGACCTGAAAATATCTGAATAGATCATGTTTTTGTAAGTAGAATTTGGCCAAAGGTGTTACAAGTGGATTTTTTGTGAGTTCAGCCTATGTTCCCAGAGGGATATATTTGGGTGTGACACAGGCTGAGAGGCCTAGAAGAAATGCACTTGTCATGTGGTTCTGCTGCTTCAATAAAGATTAAAGTAAGCTACGATACAGCTTTAACCGTCCATTCTGTATAGTTGCTGAAGACAGAACAGAATGAAACATGGTGGCAGCGGTCAGGAAGTCGACCAGAAAAGTTTGTACATGTTTTTGCCGAGCCATGAGGAGCTGGGAGTGTTGCTAACTTGTTAGCCTGGCCCTGGAGTTGGAGCAGCTGGCCTGTGTGGAGAAGACAAAGGAGGAGCAGAAGAGACAAACAGAAGTCACAATGGAAGGTCTCAGGCCTCCTCCTACACTTTGTTTGGATTCTACCAACTTAGCAAAGACCTGGAAAAGTTGGAAAGAGGAGTTTACACTGTATGTGGACCTCACTATGCCCGACGCAGAGGAAACAACTAAAGTGAAGTTGTTCAACTACCTTCTTGGAGAGAGGGGGAGAGAACTTTTGACAACACTGATGAGTGGTTCTACAGCTGCAAGGAGAACAGTGAGTTCATTGATGACACTGTTTGACAATCATTGCAATCCTAAGCTGAATGAGACTGTTGAGCGTTACAAGTTCTTTGTCAGAGACCAAGGACAAGATGAGAATATTGATAAATATGTTATGGATTTAAGAATTTTGGCCAACACCTGCAATTTCAGCAACTTTAAGGATTCACTAATAAGAGACCGCATTGTTTGTGGGACAAATAGCTCTGCAATGAGGGAAAGACTGTTAAGAGAAGAAGACTTAACTCTGGACAAGTGTATGCAATTATGCAGAGCTACTGAACTGTCAAAAGAGAACAGCAAAACCATACAAGTGCAAGTGGTGGAGGAATTACATACAATTAAAAGGAGTCTGAGACGAGACAAACAGGATGTGATTAATTGTAAATTTTGTGGACTCACACATGAGAAAAAAGAAAAAAAAAGAGAAAGGATGTTACAAGTGGATTGTTTGTGAGTTCAGCCTATGTTCCCAGGGGGATATATTTGGGTGTGACACAGGCTGAGAGGCCTAGAAGAAATGCACTTGTCATGTGGTTCTGCTGCTTCAATAAAGATTAAAGTAAGCTACGATACAGCTTTAACCGTCCATTCTGTATAGTTGCTGAAGACAGAACAGAATGAAACAAAAGGGACATTGAAATTAGCAAAAATGCCATCTATATAAAAAGTGTTGCATGTAACCAAACCATTCCTCCTCCACAGAGATAAGGTATGATCCATTCTAGCAGCAGGGAAAAGGTGGCTATTACAAATAGGGCTATATAAAGAGAATTATTTTAAATTAAAATGTCGGAATTTTATCCAAATTCTAAGAAAGGAAGATACAACAGGATTAGAAGTGAATTTAGAGAGTGAAAATGGTAATCCGGTAGTGACCAAAGCAGAAAGTGAGGTGGTGGTGCAGGAAATTGCTTCAATCCTACACCAATCCAATTGTGGATTCTGATACCAATATATGACTTTTTGAATATTAGATGCCCAGTAATAATTTATCATGTTAGGTAAAGCCAGGCCCCCTTATCTCTAGGCCTTTCCAAAAGCTCTCTGCGAATCCTTGCATTTTTTTTGCCCAAAGAAAAGAGGAGAGCATTTTGTTTAGGGATTGAAAAAAGGATTTAGACAGAAATATTGGGAGACACTGAAACAGATATAGCAGACGGGGTAACACATTCATTTTTATGCAGTTAATTCTTCCTGGAAGAGATAAACAAAGATTAGACCATCTCTTAAAATCAGCTTCCAATTTAAGCAAGAGACGTTTGAAGTTCTTTTCATAGAGATCGGAAAAAACACAGGTGATGTGTATACCTAAATATTTAAATCCAGACTTTGATGTTTGAAAAGGGAGAGCATTGTCTGGTAGCTGAAGGGCCAACTCATTAATTGGAAAGCATTCACTCTTAGAAAAGTTTAATTTATAACCCGAGAAACTCTCAAAGTCATTATGGATATTGACAATATTAGGGATACATGATACTGGGTCAGAGATATATAACAGTAAGTCGTCAGCGTATAAAGAGATTTTATATTCGGTACCAAATCTATGAATACCAAAGATATTAGAGGTTGATCGAAATTTTATTGATAGAGGCTCAATAGCTAAGGCAAATAAAAGTGGACTAAGAGGACAGCCTTGATGTGTACCCCTCGAAAGAGAAAACAGGTGAGAAGATATCTTGTTTGTAATTACTGATGCTTTGGGTGATGTATATAATAAACGTATCCAGGTTATAAAATTCAAACCAAAGCCAAATTTTTCCAGTACAGTAAATAAATAACTAAATTCTATTCGGTCAAATGCTTTTTGCGCGTCCAAAGAGACTACTACTTCAGGAGTCTCACCAGACGCAGGAGAGTGAATGATGTTTAAAAGTTTGCAAATATTTGTGAAGGACTGACAATCCTTTATGAAACCGGTTTGATCTGTTGAGATTATATTGGTTGTAACATTCTAAAGCCTTGATGCTAGTAGTTTAGCTAATTTTTTTTACGTCAACGTTGAGCAAAGATATAGGCCGATGTGACCCACATTCATTTGGGTCTTTGCCAGGCTTTAAAAGAAGTGAAATGGAAACCTCAGTTAGAGTTTGTGGTAGATGGTTCTGATTGAAGGAGTGAGTAAACATCTCCAGTAGTAGGGGAGCAAGTTGAGAAGAAAACTTCTTATAAAACTCAACGGTATAGCCATCTGGCCCAGGTGATTTGCCACTCTGCATTTTATGAATGGAGTCAACGATCTATTGTAGCTTTATGGCTTCTTCAAGGCTATCTTTGACCTCTGTATCTACTTGAGGTATATCAGTAACCGTGTTTCCATCCATTTTCATCTCGAATTTTGAGCTAATTTTTTGAAATCTCGCAAATATGTAAATACAAATTAATGCGAAGCAGAAGTGTTTCCATCTACTGGCTTGAAGCGCTTCTACCAAGCCACGCACAGCGTCATTACGTCAGACGTCAGCGTCATTACGTCAGACGTCAGCACTGCGCATGTCTACAGTAAACAGGAAGTAGCGGTTGAAAACAGAACCCGGCCACACATCTCGTCAAAATGGAGAGAATATTTCAGGTACGTGTTGCTATCGGGCAAGTTGTATTTATTCTGTCATGCAAACTAGTTTTAGCGATGTTACATGTTGTCCGGAGCGGAAACAGCTGAACGTCACGTGACGTGAATGTTCGCTACGGCAGAACTGAGTCGGAAAATCTGTTTCCATCTGTCGTTTTGCGCATCTGCTCATTTTCGAAGATCCCAAAAACCACCTCAAGCGAGCGTATAAACTTTTTGGCGAATTTGAGGAAGTAAATTCGGATTTTGCCGTTTCCATTAAGCTTTTCTGCTGCGATACTTCAAAATGCGCAGCTAGAAACCTTGATGGAAACACGGCTATTGTTATCTAAGAAGGATATAATTTCAGATTTGTCTTGCAGAGAAGAAGAAGTATATAGTTTGGAATAGAAATCTCTAAATGTGTTGTTTATCTCTATTGGGTCTACAGTCAAGGATTGTGGAGTATTACGTATCTGAGGTATTAGACAGGACATTGATTTACATTTAAGTTAGTAAGCCAAAAGACGGCCTGCTTTATCTCCATGCTCATAATATTGTCCTTTTAACCAAAGCTGGTGTTTTTCAGTTATTTCTGTTGACAATAAGTCATATTGGGTGTTCAATGTAACCCTATCTTTATATAGCTCAGGCGTTGGGGTAATAGAATATTGCTGGTCAATTTGTCTTGTTAATTCCAGGAGTTATTTTTTTTTTTTTCCCTACTACGTGAGATAGAATAAGAAATGATCTTCCCTCTTATAACTACTTTAAGCATTTCCCACAATGTAGATAGGGATATTAAATCAGATCTGTTAAAGTATGTAAACTTGTCTATTTCTTTACCAATGAATTCACAGAAGTCCTTATCTGATAGCAGGGATGTGTCTAATCTCCAGACTCTTGGTTGCGTGACATTTTGAGAGAATGAGATATCCAGAGAAACCGGTGCGTGGTCTGATTCAACAATTGTATGGTATTCAGTTCTCTTCGTAAAAGGGAGAAGTGTCTTATCAAAGAGGAAAAAAATCAATGTGACTGTATGTGTGGTGAACATGTGAAAAGTAGAATTCCTTTTTGTGAGGGTTAAAGAACCTCCATGGATCAACCCAACCTACTTTATCGGCAAACTCGCCTAGAGCAAGAGACATTTTAGAGCGTGTCAAAGTTTTAGGGCTAAAACGGTCCATAGCTGGGTCCATAACTGTTAAAATCACATGATAGAATAAGACTACAGTATTTTCTGGTGTATAGGTCGCACCTGTGTATAGGTCGCATTGTCCAATTATCACCAATAGATTGGAAATATCCCTAGATAGGTCGCACTGGTGTATAGGTCGCACCTACGTTTAGCTCTGCTGCAAATGTCTGCCACAGGAGCGCACAGCAAGGCTTTTAAGAAGATTAACACTTAAAAACAATTATTTGTTTGATAAAAATTATAGCAAATATATGTCTGAGCTGAACTTTTCCTTAATAAATGAACGTAATTGTGAAATGAGCTGGATTTAAAAATTTGTTTCACCGAAAGTGATAACAAGCCATATATAGGTCGCACTGGTGTATAGGTCGCAGGCCTTGAAAAAAACATAAAAAGGTGCAACATATACACTGGAAAATATGGTATGTCTGTTTAAGTCAGGAAAAAGAGAGGTGAGTTTACGTATAAAACTAACATCATCCCAGTTTGGGGCATAAATACTAGCTAGGATTACTGGAGTGTTAAATAGCAACCCAGATACTATCACAAATTGTCCCTGGGGGTCAGAAATGGTCTGGGATGGTGTGAACAATATTTTTTGTGGATCAGGATGGCTGTCCCTCGTGCTTTATTATTAAAGTTAGAATGGTAACTCTGTCCAATCCAGTTCTCCCTAAGCCTGATATGATCTGCTAACTTCAAATGGGTTTCTTGTAAAAATATTATTTTTGTGTTTAGCCTCTTTAAATGAGAAAAAATCCTTGCTCTCTTGTTGAGTCCATTCATTCCTTTCACATTCCAGGTAATAAAACGTGCTGAAGTTACACCTATATCTGCCCTGACATTATCAGCGTCATATAACATATGACTAGTTTAGAAATGGAAAGCAGGTTGAGCACACCCCGCGTCTGTTGATAACAAACAAAAACAACCAAAATAAAATAAAACATCCGTATAAGGAACCCATTTAATAGAGAACAAAAGAAACAATAACACATTCATAAAAATAAATCTCTCTTCAACCCCAAAGCAAACATAACCTATGCCTGCCCCCAGAACATGGGCAGACTGCAGGTCTTCTTCTAACTCCTGAACCTTTTGATACACCATCTCCTTTTAACCCGTGAAGAGCCTATGACCTTTTAACAGTAATAACTCATATTAGTTGAAACCATTTCGACAATAAAATTAAAGCGAAAACCACGCAATCAAGCATTAAAATAATAAATAAATAAGTAAATAAATAAAAAAGAAGAGGGGGGCGGGGGACAAAAAGAAAATACCCAAAGTTATTATAACCAATTAAATCACCCAAAGCAAACTTTGGCTAAAGTTCAGAGTCACATATGTTCGACAATAAATTAAGGTGAAAACCACGCAGCCCAGCGTAATAAAAAATAAAATAAATTAAAAAATAAACAAGGGGGGGGACAAAAAGAAAATACCCAAAGTTATTATAACCAAATAGATCACCCAAAGCAAACTTTGGCGAAAGTTCAGAGTCACATATGTTCGGCAATAAAGTAAGGTGAAAACCACGCAGTCCAGCAAAATTAAATAATAATTTTTAAAAAAGAAAAGAAAAAAAAAAGGGGGGGGGGACAAAAAGAAAATACCCAAAGTTATTATAACCAATTAGATCCCCCAAAGCAAATTTTGGCAAAAGTTCAGAGTCATATATGTTCGACAATAAAATTAAGGTGAAAACCATGCAGTCCAGCGTAATAAAAAAGTATATATATTTAAAAAAGGTGTGGGGGGGGGGGACAAAAAGAAGATATCCTAAGTTATTATAAGCAATTAGATCACCCAAAACAAACTTTGGTGAAAAATCAGAGTCACATAAGTGTTAGAGCGTCCTCCAAGCAGTAAGGTGGTTTCTGTGCTTCAGGCATGTGGGGTTCGACCAGACCGTGTCAGTCCTCTTCTCCAACCATCTGCTGATCGTAATAAACCTGTGCTTCCTCCGGTGTATTGAAGTCGAGGGACTGTCCCTTATGAAAGACTCGTAGGATAGCTGGGTAGCGCAAGCACAATTTTACACCTTTCTTGTAGAGTGCTTGTTTGACGATGTTGAATTCAGCACGTTTCCTCGACAGGGCAGCGCTGTAGTCTGGATATATTCTCAGTGTAGCGCCCTGGTACGTGATTGAGTGTGACTTGCCCATTGTAGTAGCCGTTCCTTCTCCTGGTGCCTTTGAAAGCACACCACGAACGGGCGCGGTGTGTGGCAAAAAGGAATAGTTGTCGATATTATTAGAGTTGATTTAAAAGTCGTCCTTAATAAAAATCCAGGGTTCTGGTGTTAGCATGTTCCTCTGCTAAATGATGACAAAAAAAGTTTTAAAAAAAGGGGTGGGGGGGTGGATGGCAATTTTTTTTTACTAATGGATCCAACATACTGTATACTTCTTAGACACACAAAGAATGTTGTAGAAAAAGGGTGTTCAACCATGCAATATCTTATTCCAGTTCATTGAGCTTGGCTGACCAGCAAAGGTGAAATTTCAGACTGCACCTACAAAGTAAATTTGTTAAAATTAGTGCACTACAGTATTTTAAACATTTGCAATGATTTAAAACAGTGTTTCCCAACCTGGGGGGGCCCAACCCCCATGAAAGCACGGGGGGTGGGGGTCATAAATATGTCTGCTTAGAGGGTGTACAAATGTCAATTTATTGTCTGTGTAACAACTTTAGAAAATATACTTTTATTTATAGTTATAATGTTTGAAATTTCACCAAATCCTGATTAACACTGAAGAACCCTCATTTTGGTTATGTTTGAAGATTCTTCTGTAACGTATTATGTTAAAAACTAAAATCTGTAGTAATTTTAAAAGCGCTTTGTTATGACGTCATACTGTGCACCGTCTGGATCTCAGTTGGCAGCACCATAGATATCATATAAAAGCTCGATCCCGCATTGACCACTATTGCTTATTGGCGCTGATGAGCCATAGGACCACCATCTTGGAACGGTCGCCCACTCTACTCAGTGTAACCTGTTTGGCAGGCGCAAAGAAGTATCTGCTCGTTTAATCAGTTTAATCAGTTTAATCAATCACCAAACTCAATCTCACGATTTTTTTCCCTCTGTAAATCTTAGGCGTACAGTTGATAAAGCTGAACACATGGTTCAGTGTATTAAATATTCTTGGTGGGGTTAACATTAACACTAATAAAATATTCTTATGACAAGTTTTGCAAAACTCACAGTCACTGATACACACACACACACACATATATACAGTATATACACAAAACACACACATATATATACATATATA
>JBBPBX010009671.1:45666-59580 GCA_038048925.1 Garcialebias charrua | reverse complement strand
TGACCAGTTCCACCAACCTGGTGTCATTTCTTAGCTCACCGCTCAGTCAATCTGAAAACAAGATGGACATGAATGTGATAGTTTAAAAAAAAAAATTTAAGTTCTACAACTTATTGATGCTGATATGTTCTTGGAAATACTTCTTATTTCTTGTTCTGTCTTGAAAGAGATTTTAATCTCAACTTGACCCATGATTACCATAATATAATACAAATTCAAATTAACAGTCCAAGTAACAGAAGAACGTTCTGAGAACATTATTTTTAGGTTACGGGAACGTTCCCTCCTAACGTTCCATGAACGTTAGGGTGTGGAGTTTTCTCGTGGTTCTCAGAACGTTAGGTGAGAACGTTATGCTAGAACTTTCTTAGAACATTCCATAAATTTTATTATTATTATTATAATATGGATTCATACATTTTAGTGCAAATTATGAACAATCAAAATAGATTCAAAGTTATTTATTCATCTACTGAACAATGTTTTTAACCTCCCAGAGAGAACAATTGCAAACAAACAAAAGTACACTTGTGTTATAAGAAAGAAAACTCAAATGTTTATTTTTTCCAAACCAAAAATGTGAACTATTCCAAACTACATTGTCCCTTTCTTTAAACTTAAAAGTCCAGCTTGAACATAAATCAAATTAAATATGTGTTTTGCCATGATTTCTAGCTTTCAAATACAAGTACCTGTACAATACTCTCATTGTAATGAGAAATTTAAGTTGGCTAAATAAATCTCCATTGCACAAATGAAATCTTTCAAGTTTTATTTAAAAATGTCCACAATTCTTAAATCAAATCCAACAAAAGAAGCTGAATAATAAATTTGTGACCCATCACATCAAATGGGTTTATTTTTCAAAGTGGTTTGCGTAAATTTAGATAGTAAATAAGATGAATGAATAACTTATCAAATGGTTTAAATTAAATATCTGAAATAAAATCTTCACACCAAATATCAAACCATTTTCCTGATTATTAAGACAATACGATGAATTTGTCAGGATGATCTAAGTAAGAAAATGTATTTCTAAAAGTCAGTAATATATATGTTTGCTTTGAAGGAATTCAGCTATGGGTGTTCAAATGAGCCAGGCGTCTCTTGAAGCAAAGATGATTTATTGAAAAAGATACAGGTTAACAGATTAAGCAGACTTCAATTGATCAATATGCATACGATCGGATGATTCGTTGAACAGACCTTTTCGCTCGAAGTCTCCCAAGGAATGTCAGCTCACCCCTGTGTTATGAGATATCATTAAATGTTTTGGGCTGTTTCTGCTGTGTGATTGGTCAGGTGAACTGATAGGATGGTTGCCACAGCGACTGAGCTCAAGGTTTCTCTGCCATGGCCTGGATCAGATTGTGTGTGCCTCTTGTTTGAGCATAAGTTAAGAAGAGTTTAGATCCAAACTAGTTTCCTTTGACATTTGTGTTTCTCCTGTGGCACCTTTTGTGTCATGAAGTGACACATTCTGTGTCATGAACTAGGTGTGTTGCATAAACTAAGTGTATGTGTTTTATACTACAGATGTACCTGTTATTCCAGCCAAATTCTGTGTCTGCTTTGCCCTTCCCCCTCCCTGTGGGGACGTGTTGGCCTCTGAAAGTTGCTTCGAGCTGCAGGTCTGATCAAACTGCACACCGGTAAGCACAGTATAAACATGATTGTATAAAACCTTTGTGATTACATGAAACACAGTTATGAATATAAGTTTAATCATAATACGTATATAATGGTGCTTTCTCCTTCACTCCCTCTCTCGACCGATCAAAGATCGGTCGAAACCAACAGCTGAACTCCATGTGGGCCCCCTGAAGAGGACCTCAACCCCAACACCACACCAAAACAAACAAAACACCAAAAGCAAAATCAAGTTAAGGTAGTAAAACTCTTAAAATCAACTAAATCTAAACCAAACCCCATCTGACTCCAAAACTAAACAATAATGAAACACCAAAGCAAAAAGCACATGCCAGTTTCTACACCAGCCTAATCTATGAAATCATCAAAGGATAAATGCAATCACCACCTTCATCGTCCCGCTTGGAGACCTCCACCTAACTCCACTCCACGTCTACAAGTACCTGGTCTCAGCCAAATACATGTGACCCCTCTCTTCTGGCGACGAACTGCGTCTGGCCCCTCTCTGACTCCGAAGTCAATCATCAAAACAAAACAAAACAACAAAATTATCTGAGAATTAATGTCATCAGGACAAATGCACACCTCTCCAATCACCCCCCGCCACTACAGGTATCTGTTCTCCGCCAAATACAGGTGAGTTTGTGCAGCAGGCGATGGCCTGCACCCCGCCTGCACCAGGGGAAACGCCGTCCCATAATCCTCCACCTCCCTGGAAGCAATCATCTTCGAGATCTTTGCCCGTGCACAAGGTGTCACACACCCCATAAATAGGCAGAACAGTACCAGAATCGCTAGTGGCAAGGCCAAAAGCTTGACCAACACCTGTGGCCATGAACCTCTCGTGAACCAAGACAGTGCATGCCACAGCCCTGTATGCGCCTCCTCCGTCTGATGCTTCTGAAGCTCCCTCAGATGGCGCAGGGCCACTGTCACCCTGACCTGTGGATCCGAAGCAGACTCATCAGGTATAAAGGTACAGCAGGTGTTATTATCAATCATCTCACACACGCCATTAATAGATGCCTTAAACAAATCCAGCTGCAATCTATGAAGCAAAGACACAACATACATGGCCCACCTCTCTGCAGAGGTGGTCCCTAACGCCTGTACCGACTCATAAATGAACATCCCAAATTGGTAATCTAAAGCTTCCATGTGTAACAGGTGGTCCCCGACCTTCGATCCCGGGAAGAAGCTACGCTTCCATTCCACTGGGACCTCTGAACCCCAAGAAGACTCGAGCTGACTGACGTCAGAAGTCTTTGACCGTCCCACATAGTGAGAACCGTTACTCAAAGACACCAGGTACGACCCCTCTGTAACCGCAACCGGTGCACAGCACCCAGTCCAGTTCGCTGGCAAGGTCAGGAATACCTGATGTCCACACAGCCAGGCCAAGGCCTCAACCGGATACGTACCATTGCTGCCAGGCACACTCCTGAACTCCCTTCCCGGATGGTACACCGCTCGGCACCTCTCCTCAGGGAGTGACCCCACTACCACCTGATATGAGTCCTGATGATGGACGCGGTGCACACAGACAGGAAACTGTCCACTGGATGGCCATTCTACAAATTGAGCTAACACCATCGGGTGTGATAATGTACTCAATTTGCACCACTTAGGCTGACATTGCAGGTGCTCCATGTAGAATCCCCTGGAGCTCATCTGCAGAACACAAAATGACAACATCCGGTCAAGAGGTTTGATCGTCAATGGCAGCTGTGATTCCGCAACAGGAAGTGGGGAACAGATGTAAGATTCAGACCTGTGGCGGCTTCTGGCCAAGAACTGCGCATACCTGTACCAAGAGTTCCTCTGAAAAATTTCAGACAGATTCAGCGACAGACGCTCAGCCGTCTGTACCTGGGTTCGCTCTCCTCGCACAAGGACATCTCTCCTGTCCCTCTGATGAGGTACGGGATGACATCTCAGATGACCTGGTATCACACAGAAATACTCCAACAACAGTATGATGGAAACGATAATGAATGACCCCACGCCTCCAGCCACCATGAGCCTCTTTTGCCCCTCAGCCATGCTGAACTTCTCGTGGACCACTCAAACTGGAGCACAAACACAGTGTAAAGCAGCGAGCTGTGAGCACTGAAATGTAACACAAGCCAAAACAGAAGATGAAATTGACCCTCTTCTCAGTTAAAATGAGCTGACCTGAAAAAGTGAACACACAGGATAATTTGGTGCTGAAAGTCCAAACACCCAACACATGCACAGTTAAAAATCTTGTTATTACTCCTTTTTCATTACACAAGAATCACTGGAATCGCACCTGTAAGGAAATACAGTCTGAAAACGCACGGATCATTCACCCATTAAATTTTAAACCAGTAATAAGGAATTAGACAGAAACCCCTAATATTTTATTATTATAACACTGAAGTTGAAAAATGTAACTCTAAACCCTTGAAAGTTAAACCTGGCAATGAATAAAATTATGTGTTGTTCTGTCTCTAATTGTAGGATAGAAGTAAGAGTAATTGATAAAAGTTAAAAGTTAAAATGTAGCAGCAAATAGGTACAGTAATGACTAAATTAAATCTAATTCAAGAATCAGTAATAAAACGCAACACCAATTTATTATTAAAGGTGAAAGCTAATCTCTAAGCCTAAGTGTGTGATCTTTAAAATGTGATTTAAGATTAAAAGTATGAAATATTGCTGGTTCGATCATGCAAAATAGAAACACCTGTAAAGTTTAAAACACTGTATCAGTCTTTTCTGAATCGATTTAACCCTCTGCTTTCTGTTCCCCTCAGAATTTTGCTGAACGCTGATTCTTCAGAGGCCACCACCCTTTTCCTTGGGCTGCAGATTTGCTGATGATTAATGCCAGGTGGGTTGTGTTCAATACCCCGTTCCCCTGGCGTGCAAACACTGCCCCTAACCCAAGAGTGAATGGTTGACCCCCTCTTTTATGCTCTTCTCTCACTTTCTCTCAGGGAAACAAGGTGGACAGGCCTGGCACCAGGGGGAACTGTTTCCCTCTCGTTCTGGTGTTCTTGCAAAAGCAAGCACAAAGATGCTCTCCAGGAAGACAGGTGCTCTCAGGATGCTTCACCACTCGAACCAGAACACCTCACGAACAGATGACTTCCACGGCAGAGGAAGTGAAACGATGGAAAGATGAAACCCACACCTTCCTCGAACCCGATCTCAAGGATGAAGATGCAGGACAGCCCACCGCTCTTGTGGACCACTCCCTCCAGGTGCAAGGCCGGCCCTCTGTGCTGTGCAGCTCCGACAGAGCTGGCTCACTCGATGTGATGACCTTTGAGACCCCTTTTCCGGACCCCTCTCTGGCTGTGGCTCTCTCTCTCTGGCGAAGAGCTAGTGATGTGCGCCTCGACAGCTCAGCTGTGCGCACCCCCCCTTTGGCTCAGGCCACTCTCTTCCAGAGGCCCTGAGAAGCACCCCAGGTGTCAGCGGACCTTCCGGCCTCGTTCAGGCTTTGCACTCTCAGGTGTAACGGATTCAAAGATCTGTAGGTGGAAGCTGGACAAACAACTATTAGTCTCCCAAAATACATTATATGCGACATTACAACAACCCTTATCCTCTATCTACAGACGTCCTTAGTCCTAATGGCCATGTGATGAATTGGCAAATCAATTAATTTTAGTCTGTGCACAGATTTCAGCCAATTTTCCAAAATTTTACTAACATATTTGAGGCCTAAAGTATTTTCAACATTCACTAGATCTACATTTTTCAAATGTGTACCATGATCTGATCTGATTTTTGCAGGAACACCATGACATGGAATGTAACAATTGATTAAAAAGTTTTAGGACCGGTTTGTTGTCCTCTTTTTTAATTTTTAATTTTTATGCCCCTGGTCAGCCGGTCAGTGCGGCTCGCCAACCATAAATTTATGAACCCGTTTCCCGGTCCGAGCATGTCCGTACAACCAATTAGTATCTCATGGCCCGGTGTCATCACAGTCGAAAATTTTCTCGTTCGCGCGACCTCCTCGTCTGTTGAGCCTCACGCAATGAACGCACGGCACAATGTTCTGATCAGAGAATTTTAAATGTGTGTGTGCCACCAGCTGAAATCCTCTTCATCTGGTGTGCCCCACACCCGCGAGTTGCTGCTCCTCCAAAATCCTCTTCTGTTCCATCTTCTGGATGAGTTCAGTCCATCCTGCTCCACTTCAGCTCCCTGGTCCAGCCACGCTGTTTTTTCTTCAGGAGCTGCCCCATGTGGACAGCACGCTACCGAGACCTCATCCCATCTCATGGCCCTCTCTTCTTCTGGTGTGACCATCACCATCTGACTCCAGTTGATGTATCCTGATGCTCTTTTGCCTCCAAATCAGCTTGACAGTTGCCTCTGGCTGTCTGGGATTCTGTGTCTGTGTCATGTCCCTTGCATTTTACAATTGCTACTTCCTTTGGTAGCATTAAAGCTGTGGCAAGCTCCCTCATGTCTGCCTCATGTTTGATTGACTTACCATTTGCTGTCAAAAAGCCTCCTCTGCTCCACCGAGCCAGTTCAGTATGCGCCCCTGCACATGCATAAGCTAAATCGGTGTATATGGTGACTATCTCCCCTTCTGCCCACTGTAATGCAGAGATCAGAGCCCTGACCTCTGCCCTCTGTGCTGACTGTGGCCCCTCCAGCTTCTCACACACCCGAGTGTCATAACCCTGATCTCCCTGACGCACCATCACAAAACACCACGTGTCCTCCCTGTAATGGTGCGGCTTGTAGATCTTGTCTGACTTACTCGTCCACCTCTACTCGTTTTTTACACACATGTGGCTCACCACTCACTCCCAACCTGTCTGCCATGTTAATCCCCTCAAATCATGCGCCATGCGGAATTTTCCTGTGTTCCCTTTTGGCACAGGTAAAATGGGTATGTTCCAATTAGACTGTGAAGGTTCTAACACTCCACTCTCTTTTAATCCGTGGATTGTTTCTGCAATACCCTCCTCTGCAATCGGCTTGTGAGGATATTGTTTAATCCACAATGGGTGAATAGTTTGGACCTGAAACGTTATGGGCGAGCAGGCAATCAGTCCCACATCTGTGGGGCCTTTTGACCACAGCGTCTCAGGCATACGATCAATCTGCTGACCGGCGCGCGGGTGGTCAGTTTGTTCACGACCGTGGTCCATGGTCCTGTTCCGAGTGTCTCCCTTCAGGAGCCGCCACTGGCGCTATGACCACGTTACAGTTCCAATTGATTCATCCACGTGCGCCTCCTACATTTAATCATCCTGCCAATTTGTTCTCGTGTTGGCATCAACTTCTGCTCTCCACATTTGTGAAATCATGTTCCTCCTTAATTGATCTTATCTGCACTGATTAACAATCCAATTTATGCGGCTTAGCTATACTCTGAATTTCAAGTCATCCGTTGTACCCCACCAGACCCCCAGAAACGCGTTACCTCGAGGAGAACTGCCATTATCTATCTCGGTTTTAAAGCTTAATATGAATAATTGTGGTGACACCAAGTTCCCTGTGAAAATTTTCAGAAAGCTCCTTTTGGCTTTAGGCCTCAGGATGAGAGCCTTATTATTTTGTTTAAGAGCCTTCTGGAACGGGGAGAAGTAGGCAAACAGAGCTCACAAATCAGTATTAACCTAATAATTATGTGACCTGCGGTGGCCTGTTCTATGTGTTATCATTAAATAAGGCATTTTACGTTTGGATCGAGAGACAGAAGCCTCAGTGTGACCCAACCAATTCAAATGGTAGGCTGACGCCCTCACGGGTTGCTGGAATGAGTGACTCCTGACAGCTGTTCCACTTGCTCATGCTCTGGTCGTGTGAGCTTGTCCCTTGTTCAGCTTATGTCAGCTTCAGTGACACGCCACCTAGCTCTGGTGGCTGTCTCGCGCAGGGTGCTCCAAGTCCTGACTTCACTTGATTTCACGTTTTGTTTGCTGACTTTGCTTGGACAGTTCCTTTTGTTCAGGTCTCTGCCTTGGAAAAAATGGCTGAGGAAGTTCATGGAGCGTGAGATCAATAGGCGGATAGGTGCAACGTCCGCAGTGAAGCGGGCGCTGTACCGGTCTGTCGTGGTGAAGAGAGAGCTGAGTCAAAAGGCAAAGCTCTCAATTTACCGATCGATCTACGTTCCCACCCTCATCTATGGTCATGAGCTTTGGGTTATGACCGAAAGAACAAGATCTCGGATACAAGCGGCTGAAATGAGTTTTCTCCGCAGGGTGGCTGGACTCTCCCTTAGAGATAGGGTGAGAAGCTCAGTCATCCGGGAGGGACTCGGAGTAGAGCCGCTGCTTCTCCACATCGAGAGGAGCCAGTTGAGGTGGCTCGGGCATCTGGTTAGGATGCCTCCTGGACGCCTCCCTGGTGAGGTGTTCCGGGCATGTCCCACCGGGAGGAGACCCAGAGGAAGACCCAGGACGCGCTGGAGGGACTATGTTTCTCGGCTGGCCTGGGAACGCCTTGGGATTCCCCCGGAGGAGCTGCTCCAAGTGGCTGGGGAGAGGGAAGTCTGGGCCTCCCTACTTAGGCTGCTACCCCCGCGACCCGACCCCGGATGAGCGGAAGAAGATGGATGGATGGATGGATGGAAGTTCATGGACATTCTGATGTTTGAATGACAGTTCTTTGGTTTTCTTCCCTTTAACTGTCTTTGTCTTGAGTGAGAGGTCTCTCCCAATGACTGGCAGCTGTCGCTCCCAGAGTCAAGATGAACCATGTAGACGTCAGCGTTATGCATTCAAATCCAATTGAGCCACAACTGCTCCCCAATCTCCCGACAAACGCAAAATATCATGCATTTTGGTGGAATCCTAGCTCATGGCAAATTACAATTATGTGTTCTGTAAGAAAGAGGTCTGTCTGTGTCCTGCTCCCCCACCACGCACTGTGTGCTGTCAGGCTGTGGACTGAAAAAGAAATACAAGTAATTGTCTCATAATAACGCCAATATATTTCTAGAGTAAAATCCAAAAGGTATATCTTTCGGCCTTTGTCTCCCAGAAACACATCTCGTTGGATCTGGTCTGCACAACAGATTTCTAACCTCTCCTTTACAGTCAACAACAAAAATTTTGCCTCCTATTTAAAGTTAACTTAACCTAAATTTTACCCTCTATTTGCTCTGCAAAGGGTTCCTGAAACACCTCATTTCCTCTTATGTCATACACGAGGGTGCCTGTCTCACCTCTGTCTAGAACCCTCATGTTCGCCTAATTGATGAATTGGCAATCTCTTAAAATTTCCAAACTGAGCTTTTCTTTTCGTGGCCCCCTCTCTTCTGGGGGCCTGATCCTACGTTCTCCGTCTCCTGTCTCAACTTTCTGTTTGCTCTCTTCTGTGTCAACTTCCTCTTCACTTTCCTGTTCACCTTTTCGCCCTTTCTTTCTTCACCTTCATCCACATCCTCCTCCATATGAATATTTTCATATTATTCCACATTCCTTGCCTTTTTCTCTGTCTCCTTCAAGTCTTTTTCTGTCACTTCTCTTCTGTCCTTCCTCTCAACATCCCCACATGTCCTCTGTCTGCCTGAACTTACTGTTTCCTTTCTTCTGTTTCACACCTTCTCTTTGCTGTCTTCTGACACAACTTCACTTCATCCCTCTCAACTTTTCTCAACTTCCTGTAGGTGGCGACGTTCGACTGCCTCTCTTCCTGCCACCTGCTGCTCTAAATTTTCTTTTAAATCGTTCTGTTTAAATTGAACTGTTCTCTGTGTCTCCTAATTCCTGTGCGCTTGCCGAAATGAATAACAATTCTTCATGACGTTCAATTAGTTTTAGCTGTTCATCATATTTTTCTATTAACTGTTGATAGTCCACATTAGGTCACGAATGTTTTCTCGTCCCTGCATTTGTTTATCTTGCATGTGTGGCCTCTCCTTTTTGGGTACACGGGATACTGTCCTGCTGATGGTGCAGGTGGCTTTGACAGCACATGGAGGCGGTGCCGTTTTTTCTTCTATTTCTGCACCACTGTCTGTTTCTCCAACATTCTGTACACTCTGAGCTAACAAAGCTAACTGCTTGTACACATCCACTAATTGCTTTTGTCGTTGGTGACTTTTATTAAGCTTACTACGCTCCCAAAATGATGTACAGATTGTTTGTTTGGTTTCCACATCATCAAGCAATTTTGCTGCTCTTTCACCTTTGTCCAAACTAACTGTGTTAGGTTATCTGTTGATTTTTCTGAATTTTCTGCTGCTTTCACAATTTGTATAATTAATGCATCCAATTGTTTACACTTGGCTGGATCAGCAGCATGTATTATGGCTATCACCGCCTGAACTCTGATCAATTGTTCATGTACAGTTTCATTTTGACAGGTCGGTTTATCCTTAATGTGCTCCATGACTGGGTTCACACACAACATTCACTCAAAAGCTTTATTTCGACAATATTTTCTCCCATTCGCTGAGTTCTCTTGTGTAATACAGTAAAAAAGGCTAAAAAATCTGAGGAGCCCTCTTGTGTTCAGGCCTTTAATTCTGTGTTAAACAACAGCTCCCTCTGCTGGCCGAGTCATGGCAACACCACACATCAGTCACTCGAACAACACTTTAAACACACACCTCTGAGTCCACACAGACAGTTATCAAACAATCAAAAATTACTAATTTGAAACTAATTGAGATCTCTTCCCCCTAAAATAATGATTCCCATTAAAAAATTTAAAGAAATGCGACGCAAAGTATTTTAAAACAAATTAAACATAAGCCCAAGTGGCATCACTAGGCTTCCGTATCCATGCAACTGAAGGAGAAAGCACCTCTTCGGCTACTTTCTCTTTTTTCTTTTTCTACAGACCTCTTTCGGTCACGTTCCAGAGCGAGTCCACTGCACTAAATCCGCAAGTTTAGCGCAAGGCACTCTGGGAGCTGTAGTTTTCACCTCAGCGTGAACTTCCGGCGACCTCAACGTCGTCAGACTTCGGCTGCGTCGAACCTCGAAACAAGCGGCGGTTGTTTTTTCTACCCATGCGCGGTCATGGAACAAGTCGAACAACCTCTTCCAGCTACTCAAGGAATCGAACGCTCCGGAAACGCTTTTCTAAACTAGACAGTGAAACAAGTCTTCGTGACTCCCACTCCTCACGCGGACGAACGGATCCGACCCACGTGACCCACGCGGCCACGACCGGCTGCTCACGGCCTAAATAGAAAGCGTGTATTCCCCAAAAGTAAGTAATTTGAACCTCAACGTTCGATCACCTCGTCGTGAACTTTAATCAGACGTGTGCGCGCCACACGCTGTCCTCGGCCGCTCTTGGACGGAGGAGGGGCCGTGACCCACTGCTCCTGAACCGAGCCGAACCGACCCCCTTTGTCTGCTTAAACTGAAAACGTATCTGTGAACCACTTTTAACCAACCAAATTATTTATTTAACTTAACCAAGAGAGTCCTTTATCTCGAGAGACTCCCGTGTACTTTTGTGCAGTAAATTTGGATATTAGGCCAAATTGTTGTTTTGAGTATTTCACGGTGTCAACTTACCTCTTTGTTTTTTTTTTTGGGCCCACTGCACTCAGTCCACGAAGTTCTGCTCGTCTATTCAACAGCCCACCTGGTTCATCACGTCGGCGGTCACCAGAACTGAAGGAATTCAGCTATGGGTGTTCAAATGAGCCAGGCGTCTCTTGAAGCAAAGATGATTTATTGAAAAAGATACAGGTTAACAGATTAAGCAGACTTCAATTGATCAATATGCATACGATCGGATGATTCGTTGAACAGACCTTTTCGCTCGAAGTCTCCCAAGGAATGTCAGCTCACCCCTGTGTTATGAGATATCATTAAATGTTTTGGGCTGTTTCTGCTGTGTGATTGGTCAGGTGAACTGATAGGATGGTTGCCACAGCGACTGAGCTCAAGGTTTCTCTGCCATGGCCTGGATCAGATTGTGTGTGCCTCTTGTTTGAGCATAAGTTAAGAAGAGTTTAGATCCAAACTAGTTTCCTTTGACATTTGTGTTTCTCCTGTGGCACCTTTTGTGTCATGAAGTGACACATTCTGTGTCATGAACTAGGTGTGTTGCATAAACTAAGTGTATGTGTTTTATACTACAGATGTACCTGTTATTCCAGCCAAATTCTGTGTCTGCTTTGCCCTTCCCCCTCCCTGTGGGGACGTGTTGGCCTCTGAAAGTTGCTTCGAGCTGCAGGTCTGATCAAACTGCACACCGGTAAGCACAGTATAAACATGATTGTATAAAACCTTTGTGATTACATGAAACACAGTTATGAATATAAGTTTAATCATAATACGTATATAATGGTGCTTTCTCCTTCAGCTTGTAGGTCATTTTGACCAAATTTGACTTTAACCCCTGTTTGATGATGTGATGGGTCACATATTCAGTATGAAGTTCTAGTAAAACTAACCCTCTTTCAAAAACAAGGGGCGAAGTAATCTGGTGATCCGACATAAATACATTCAGATAATCCTCCTTTTTAAAACATGGAGCGTGAAATCTGGTGATCTAACAAAATACTTTCAGCTAATCCTCCTTTTAAAACATGGAGCGAGAAATCTGGTGATCCAACATGTGTTCACATATAAACAACTTCAGTGTTGTTTCAGAAACAGTTCTCAACCATCATTAGCAAAGCAGATCCATCATAAACATTTCTCAACCATCAGGAGCAATTGGTATCCATCATAAACAGTTTTCAACTATCATTATCAAATCACATCATCAGGAGCAATTGACATCCATCAGAAACATGTTGCAACCATCATGTATGAAAAACCAGTGCCTTAGTGTACAGTCCAGGAACTTTAACACTGGTAAAACCAGGAAATTCAGATTACTAAGAACTACTGTGAGTTTGGCTGTGTCTGAATTCAGGGGCTGCATCCTCATGAGGACCCAGCCTAGCTGGGCCGAGTAGGCCACGCACTCACAAGGCCGGGTGGGCTGTGACGAAACTGCTGAAATGGGACGGTCTAGCCTTCAGTTTTTTTTTTTTTTTTTTTGGGTGGGAAGTGTGCGCGCTTGGTTTGTGTGTGTGGAAAGAGAAGGGACGCCGTTAAAAAAAAATTGTTGGATGAATATATATATATTAGTGTTTCTGAGTTTACTGTTTGTTAAGAACTGATTACAAATCAGCTTACTTTACACGTGCGTAGCAAGGATTTTCCGAGGAACGATCTGTTAAAAGTCAGAGTGGACCTACAAAAAGCAAGTTGTTCAGTAGCTCAATTGGTTAAAACGTTGGTCTGGCGAGCAGATCCTTTTCTCGACGCGGGTTCGAACCTCACTCGGTACGGTTAAAACTTATTTTACGTTTGTCTTTTATTGGATAAAAATATGAGGACTGAGATTTAAAAAAAGGAGTTTGTGAAACTCCTTTTTTTTTTATCCAATAAATGACAAACGTAAAATAAGTTTTAACCGTACCGAGTTAGGTTCGAACCAGCTTTTGAGAAAAGGATCTGCTCGCCGGCCAAACATTTTAACCAATTGAGCCACTGGACAACTTGCATTTTACATGTCCACTCTGACTTTTAACAGATCGTTCCTCAGAAAACCCTTTCTACGCACATGTAAAATAAGCTGATTTGTAATCAGTTCTTAACAAACAGTAAACTCAGAAACACTAATATTTCAGCTAACAAATTTTTTTTTAGTCGTTTCTGTAGTTAAATTTTAATGAGATATATTCGCGCTGAGGTTGTTTGAGATGACTAAATAGAGGTTGAATGAATATTCGCGCTGAGGTTGTTGTCAGAACGAGCTGATGACTCAACAACACGCAGCAGTCCCGACCCTGCACGCAGAAAGTCCCACCCCCCCGCGAAATCTCTGCTGGCGCTATGAATTCTGGGATAGCCTCCGTCTTGAAGGTTCCACGGATGCATCCTTCGATTTCGGCAGGAAGTAGGCTGCATTCCTCGGCCGCATGAGGAGGAGTCTTCGAATTGGGACAGTCCTCCGCGCGGGGCAATGACGTATGCGGCCGACAAATGCGCACTCATGAGGACCCAGCCCATGAATTGAGACACAGCCTTTGTCAAATGACAATTTTAAAGTATTCACATTCCAAATAGGTGTCTGAGCCCCTGGGGCGAGAGATCTTTGTTTGTGGGTTTGAATAGTAAACATCCCCTGCTGAGAATCTTCTCCAGCATATCACCTCCAGTAGGACAAAAGAAAAGATCACTCCCCCACAGAATCTTCATTAACATACTTCCCCCACAAATAACCCCCACATTCCAACAGCATTGCTACTTCAATTGAGAGAGTTGCTTTTTTACCCCAGAGAGAGACTTATGA
>JBBPBX010009671.1:19095-39088 GCA_038048925.1 Garcialebias charrua | reverse complement strand
ATATATATATATATATATATATATAATATATATATATATATATATATATATATATACAGGGAACCCCCGACCTACGAACGAGTTTGGGACCTAAGAACCGTTCGCAGCTCGATCCGTTCGTAGGTAGGGGGTGAAAATTATATTTAAAAAAAAAATTATTCATTCATTCATTCATTCAACCTTTATTTATCATGCTAACGGAGCGCGCGCACACATTTAAGCATGTACAGTAGTGTACTGTAATGTTAAACATTGCTATTCACATTTACAGAATAAATAAAAATATATTTTCTTACTTTGAGATGGTCAAAGCCGACATCTTAGGTTGCCATGCGTTGATTGTTGTCGGGCCGAGCAGCGCGGCGGCCGGCCAGTGAACCACCGCAGCTGCTCCAGACCTGTGTTAGCTAGCTGGCTAGCTTCTGCTAGCCAAGCCATGAGCTGGTGTTGGAGCGGCGGCGCGATCAATCTGCAGCTTCTGCTGCTGCCTGAGACATCCACAAAGTTCACAGAGACGTTTCCAGCTCGTAATTAATCCATATGAAGCGATCCTGGTCAGCAGTCTTCAAAAGCCGGCTCCCGTGTTAGCTCCCGTGTTAGCTTCTGGAGCTAGCCAGGCCGGAGGTGTAGCCAGGCCGGCCGGAGGTGTTCGCACGGCGGCCTGGCACGATCGGCGATAAATCCGCTGCTGCCTGAGACATCCACAAAGTTCACAGAGACGTTTCCAGCTAGTAATTAATCCATATGAAGCCATCCTGGTCACCAGTCTTCGTCCGGCTCTCGGCAGCTAACCTAAGATGGCGTCCGGTGTTCTACATTAATTTGTGACCGGAGACCCCAGTGACTGAACCTAAAATAGCGTCCGGTGTTCTACATTAATTTGTGACCGTGTAAACTGAAGACCTACTTCCTGTTGCCCAATATTGCTCAAAAATTGCTCAAAAATGATCAGAAATGATCTTTTTTATCATAATTATTATTTATAAAGCCTTTAAAACAACCAGAGCTGCAACAAAGTGATGTACACATGAAATTAAGAACATTTAAACACAAAAAAAAAAAAAAAAAAAATATTTTTTTTTTAATTAAATTCATATTTTTATTAAATATGATATGTTCGTAGGTCCCGTGGTTCGCAGGTCGATGGGGTCGTAGGTCGGGGGTTACCTGTATATATATATATCTATATTTCTTCTTCTTCTTCTTTCGGCTTTTCCCTTTTCAGGGGTCGCCACAGCGAGTCATCCTCCTCCACCTCACTCTGTCCTCTGCATCCTCTGTCCTCACTCCAACTACCTTCATGTCCTCTCTAACTGCATCCATATATCTCCTCTTTGGCCTTCCTCTGTGTCTTTTTCCTGGCAGCTGCATTTCTAACATCCTTCTACCAATATACCCACTGTCCCTCCTCTGGACATGTCCAAACCATCTCAGTCTGGCCTCCCTAACTTTATCTCCCAGTTGTTCAACATGTGCTGTACCTCTGATTATCTCATTCCTGATCTTATCCATCCTTGTCACTCCTAAGGAGAACCTCAGCATCTTCATTTCTGCTACTTCCAGTTCTTTCTCCTGTCTTTTTGTCAATGCCACTGTCTCCAGACCATACAACATAGCTGGTCTCACCACTGTCTTGTAAACTTTTCCTTTGACCTTTGCTGACACCTTTTTGTCACAAATCACTCCTGAAACTTTTCTCCATCCACTCCATCCTGCCTGGACTCTCTTCTTCACCTCTTTACCACATTCCCCATTTTCCTGGACAGTGGACCCCAAGTACTTGAAGTCCTGCACCTTTGTGACCTCTACTCCTTGTAGCCTCACTGTTCCACTGGCCTCCCTCTCATATATGTATATATTTATATGTATATATATGTATGTATGTATGTATGTATGTACGTACGTACGTACGTACGTGCGTGCGTGCGTGCGTACGTAGGTAGGTAGGTAGGTAGGTAGGTAGGTAGGTAGGTAGGTAGGTAGGTAGGTAGGTAGGTAGGTAGGTAGATAGATAGATAGATAGATGATAGATGATAGATGATAGATAGATAGATAGATAGATAGATAGATAGATAGATAGATAGATAGATAGATAGATAGATACATACATACATACATACATACATAGATACATACATACATACTTACTTACTTACTTACCTACTACCTACTACCTACCTACCTACCTACCTACCTACCTACCTACCTACCTACCTACCTACCTACCTACCTACCTACCTACCTACCTACCTACCTACCTACCTACCTACCTACCTACCTACCTACCTACCTACCTACCTACCTACCTACCTACCTACCTACCTACCTACCTACCTACCTACCTACCTACCTACCTACCTACCTACCTACCTACCTACCTACCTACCTACCTACCTACCTACCTACCTACCTACCTACCTACCTACCTACCTACCTACCTACCTACCTACCTACCTACCTACCTACCTACCTACCTACCTACCTACCTACCTACCTACCTACCTACCTACCTACCTACCTACCTACCTACCTACCTACCTACCTACCTACCTACCTACCTACCTACCTACCTACCTACCTACCTACCTACCTACCTACCTACCTACCTACCTACCTACCTACCTACCTACCTACCTACCTACCTACCTACCTACCTACCTACCTACCTACCTACCTACCTACCTACCTACCTACCTACCTACCTACCTACCTACCTACCTACCTACCTACCTACCTACCTACCTACCTACCTACCTACCTACCTACCTACCTACCTACCTACCTACCTACCTACCTACCTACCTACCTACCTACCTACCTACCTACCTACCTACCTACCTACCTACCTACCTACCTACCTACCTACCTACCTACCTACCTACCTACCTACCTACCTACCTACCTACCTACCTACCTACCTACCTACCTACCTACCTACCTACCTACCTACCTACCTACCTACCTACCTACCTACCTACCTACCTACCTACCTACCTACCTACCTACCTACCTACCTACCTACCTACCTACCTACCTACCTACCTACCTACCTACCTACCTACCTACCTACCTACCTACCTACCTACCTACCTACCTACCTACCTACCTACCTACCTACCTACCTACCTACCTACCTACCTACCTACCTACCTACCTACCTACCTACCTACCTACCTACCTACCTACCTACCTACCTACCTACCTACCTACCTACCTACCTACCTACCTACCTACCTACCTACCTACCTACCTACCTACCTACCTACCTACCTACCTACCTACCTACCTACCTACCTACCTACCTACCTACCTACCTACCTACCTACCTACCTACCTACCTACCTACCTACCTACCTACCTACCTACCTACCTACCTACCTACCTACCTACCTACCTACCTACCTACCTACCTACCTACCTACCTACCTACCTACCTACCTACCTACCTACCTACCTACCTACCTACCTACCTACCTACCTACCTACCTACCTACCTACCTACCTACCTACCTACCTACCTACCTACCTACCTACCTACCTACCTACCTACCTACCTACCTACCTACCTACCTACCTACCTACCTACCTACCTACCTACCTACCTACCTACCTACCTACCTACCTACCTACCTACCTACCTACCTACCTACCTACCTACCTACCTACCTACCTACCTACCTACCTACCTACCTACCTACCTACCTACCTACCTACCTACCTACCTACCTACCTACCTACCTACCTACCTACCTACCTACCTACCTACCTACCTACCTACCTACCTACCTACCTACCTACCTACCTACCTACCTACCTACCTACCTACCTACCTACCTACCTACCTACCTACCTACCTACCTACCTACCTACCTACCTACCTACCTACCTACCTACCTACCTACCTACCTACCTACCTACCTACCTACCTACCTACCTACCTACCTACCTACCTACCTACCTACCTACCTACCTACCTACCTACCTACCTACCTACCTACCTACCTACCTACCTACCTACCTACCTACCTACCTACCTACCTACCTACCTACCTACCTACCTACCTACCTACCTACCTACCTACCTACCTACCTACCTACCTACCTACCTACCTACCTACCTACCTACCTACCTACCTACCTACCTACCTACCTACCTACCTACCTACCTACCTACCTACCTACCTACCTACCTACCTACCTACCTACCTACCTACCTACCTACCTACCTACCTACCTACCTACCTACCTACCTACCTACCTACCTACCTACCTACCTACCTACCTACCTACCTACCTACCTACCTACCTACCTACCTACCTACCTACCTACCTACCTACCTACCTACCTACCTACCTACCTACCTACCTACCTACCTACCTACCTACCTACCTACCTACCTACCTACCTACCTACCTACCTACCTACCTACCTACCTACCTACCTACCTACCTACCTACCTACCTACCTACCTACCTACCTACCTACCTACCTACCTACCTACCTACCTACCTACCTACCTACCTACCTACCTACCTACCTACCTACCTACCTACCTACCTACCTACCTACCTACCTACCTACCTACCTACCTACCTACCTACCTACCTACCTACCTACCTACCTACCTACCTACCTACCTACCTACCTACCTACCTACCTACCTACCTACCTACCTACCTACCTACCTACCTACCTACCTACCTACCTACCTACCTACCTACCTACCTACCTACCTACCTACCTACCTACCTACCTACCTACCTACCTACCTACCTACCTACCTACCTACCTACCTACCTACCTACCTACCTACCTACCTACCTACCTACCTACCTACCTACCTACCTACCTACCTACCTACCTACCTACCTACCTACCTACCTACCTACCTACCTACCTACCTACCTACCTACCTACCTACCTACCTACCTACCTACCTACCTACCTACCTACCTACCTACCTACCTACCTACCTACCTACCTACCTACCTACCTACCTACCTACCTACCTACCTACCTACCTACCTACCTACCTACCTACCTACCTACCTACCTACCTACCTACCTACCTACCTACCTACCTACCTACCTACCTACCTACCTACCTACCTACCTACCTACCTACCTACCTACCTACCTACCTACCTACCTACCTACCTACCTACCTACCTACCTACCTACCTACCTACCTACCTACCTACCTACCTACCTACCTACCTACCTACCTACCTACCTACCTACCTACCTACCTACCTACCTACCTACCTACCTACCTACCTACCTACCTACCTACCTACCTACCTACCTACCTACCTACCTACCTACCTACCTACCTACCTACCTACCTACCTACCTACCTACCTACCTACCTACCTACCTACCTACCTACCTACCTACCTACCTACCTACCTACCTACCTACCTACCTACCTACCTACCTACCTACCTACCTACCTACCTACCTACCTACCTACCTACCTACCTACCTACCTACCTACCTACCTACCTACCTACCTACCTACCTACCTACCTACCTACCTACCTACCTACCTACCTACCTACCTACCTACCTACCTACCTACCTACCTACCTACCTACCTACCTACCTACCTACCTACCTACCTACCTACCTACCTACCTACCTACCTACCTACCTACCTACCTACCTACCTACCTACCTACCTACCTACCTACCTACCTACCTACCTACCTACCTACCTACCTACCTACCTACCTACCTACCTCCTACCTACCTACCTACCTACCTACCTACCTACCTACCTACCTACCTACCTACCTACCTACCTACCTACCTACCTACCTACCTACCTACCTACCTACCTACCTACCTACCTACCTACCTACCTACCTACCTACCTACCTACCTACCTACCTACCTACCTACCTACCTACCTACCTACCTACCTACCTACCTACCTACCTACCTACCTACCTACCTACCTACCTACCTACCTACCTACCTACCTACCTACCTACCTACCTACCTACCTACCTACCTACCTACCTACCTACCTACCTACCTACCTACCTACCTACCTACCTACCTACCTACCTACCTACCTACCTACCTACCTACCTACCTACCTACCTACCTACCTACCTACCTACCTACCTACCTACCTACCTACCTACCTACCTACCTACCTACCTACCTACCTACCTACCTACCTACCTACCTACCTACCTACCTACCTACCTACCTTATTTATTGTCCCCAAGGGGAAATTTGTCTTGGACATCGTACGCCAAACAACACTTCTACCAACAATACAGTCACATGAACACAATACAAATTTAAAAGCATATAAAATAAAAACCTATTGCTCAGTTAAAAACACATTGCTTTTAAAAACACACATTGCTCAATAAGACCATTCAATGCTCAATAAAAACACATATTGCACATTCCCACATACATCCAGCAGTAAATGAAACAACAATCAGACCAGAGCATCAGCAGCATCATGGAAAACTTACTATATACCTACTTTATTTAACAATCTGATCGATGTGGGGATAAAATAATTTTTAAATCGGTTAAGTCTAAAAGCAGGGACTCTAAACCGTTTGCCAGATGGTAACAGTTCGTATTGTGAGTTCAGGATGTGAGCGGGGTCAGACAGTACCCTCCGTGCAAGTCTGAGGACAGACTCATCATAGATAGACTGCAGGGAGAAGTTATCAGTTCTTCCTATCACCTTCATTGCAGTTTGTACCATACGATGAAGTTTAGATTTAAGTTGCACAGAAAGATTGCCATACCACGCTGACATCCCAAACCTGATGATGCTTTCCAGTACGGCCTGATAGAATAAAAACATGAGCTTCTTGTTAACCCCAAAGACTCTGAGTCTGCGTAAAAAGTACAGTCTCTGCTGTAGACGGGAGCACAACATGTTAACATGAATTTCCCACTTGAACAGATTATCTAGGTGGACACCCAGATATCTGTAAGAACAGACCTGGTTTATTTTCTGGTTGTGAATAAAAAGTGGGAGATTGTCACCCAAAGACTTGGGGTCAATCAGCATCTCTTCTGTTTTCTTGGCATTAATAATAAGGTGGTGGTCATCACACCATTGAACAAATGATTGAACCTCATTAAAATATGATGAGGAGTCCATATCCTCATGCAGCAAGCTGAGAATAGCAGTGTCATCAGAGAATTTAAAAACATAATTCCCGGGGCAGCTGCTGATGCAATCATTTGTGTAAATGGTGAAGAGGACAGGAGAGGTAACGCAGCCCTGGGGAACCCCAGTGCTGATGGACCTTGGCTCTGATAAGGTTTTATTGACTCTGACAAGCTGTGATCTTTTTGTTAAAAAAGAATAAAACCATTTAATAAGAAGAGGGTTAAGATTCATCTGCTGTAATTTCTTAAGAAGCAGGTGAGGCTGTACGGTATTAAAAGCAGAGCTAAAATCTATAAACAGAAGACGGGCGTAGGCCTTTGGGTTTTCAAGATGTTTAAGAGTTAGGTGTGTGATGCCATTAATAGCATCATCTGTACCCCGTCTCTGTCTGTAAGCAAACTGGAAAGGATCAAGACCAGGGTTTATCTCTGATTTCAAGAGGGACGCAACATATTTCTCAAAACACTTCATAACTATTGATGTTAGTGCCACTGGTCTATAGTCATTATTCTCAGATGGACTTGATTTCTTGGGGATCGGAATAATAATTGACTTCTTCCAAAAAGAAGGAACCGTATGTTGGTCAAGTGATTGCTGAAAAATAGGGCACCAGACTGGAGTGAGCTCTTCAGCACAGGTTTTTAAAAGAAAGGCAGAAATACCATCAGGACCAGCAGATTTATTTTTACTAACTCCACTAAACAGTGCCTGAATTTTGTAAGGATTAACTTCCAGTTGGGTACAGGAATCATCAAGATCAATGGACTGAAGAACTTCATCACACTTTGAAGTAGGATCTTGTGTTTCAAACCTCATAAAAAAATTGTTGAGCTCATTAGCTTTTTTAAGATCATCATCTGTGATGAGACACTTTCTCTTTGTAGTCATATTGACTGCTGTTTTCATAGAGTCCCATAACTTTTTTGGATCCTTCAATGCAAAGTTCTTCTCCATAATGTCCCTATGTTTGTTCCTAGCTTCTCTCAGTCTTTGGTCGAGTTCTTTTTGCACTATTTTCAACCCTGTATAGTCCTGTTTTTTAAAAGCTATTTTCTTGCGGTTAATACAGTTCTTAACTTCTTTATTTATATAAGGTTTGTTATTTGGATATACTTTAACCACCTTTTTTGGAACCACACAATCAACACAGAACTTTATGTAATCGGTTATTGTTTCAACAGCAAGATTAATTTCCAGTTTGTTAAAAATGTCCCAGTTTGTGCATAAAAAAGAGCCCTTTAGAGTCTCAATACTGTCTTCGGACCACACAGATACTGTCTTGAGCTGTGGTTTGTTCCTTTTAAGCATAGTTTTGTATGTAGGGATTAGATGCACTGTATTGTGGTCAGAGTTAGAGAGGGGAGGTTTTGGTTTAGAACAATATGCATTCTTTATGTTACCATAGCATTTGTCTAAAACTCTGCTGTCCCGGGTGGCACAGTTAACAAATTGTTCATACCCAGGGAGGGATAACTCTAATTTACAGCTGTTAAAATCCCCCATTATAAAAACAGGAGCTCCAGGTGAGCGGGTCAGTTGATCCTGGACACAGTCTGCAATTTGAGCTGCTGCCCGTGCAGCGTTGCCGCTGGGAGGGACGTAAACGGCACAAATTAAAATGTTGCCAAACTCCCTGGGAAGATAATGGGGTCTCAAAAGCCGTTTTCGCATTGGCCAGCCCTCCAAGGCCCTGCGCTGCTCTGGTTGGCCCAGAGCCAGCCCTGGCCCGCCCTCGTTTATTACGCACTGTCCGTAGAGCAAGCCTTGAAGAGGGTGTGGTGTTCTCTTGACGTGGGTGGACGTGGGTGGAGTGTCCTTGCCGAAAAGCTCAAAAAGGATATGACGTCAGTTTGTCTGCGACCCATCAACAACTCAGAACATGGAGGACACGGAGCTCATGTATGTGTTGATGCTGCTGATCGAAGCGCTTCAGTTACACACTGCAGTACTGAAAGCGATATGTAAACGTCGAGAGAGATGTCGAGTCAGACGAAAAATCGCGAGGCGACGTAGATTACACTGGTACCGAAGGTTCTCCATGGCCGTACAGGAACGTGAAACAGCGAGACAGCGTCGACTGGTAAGCGGTTAGCCAGCTAGCATAATTAGCTCGATGTTACTTTATTTGTTTTGAAAGTAGTTGCTATTTAGTATATCTGAATGAACACTAATGGCCCTGCACATGTGTCTAGATGTTCATCTATATTTGAACTTACTGTTAAGTCATTAGTAATGTTTTTATTTTGTTGTTGTCCGATTTAGATGATGTGCTGCCCACGGGGACCGTCTGTCTGGGCCTACGAACGCAGCTCTAACTGGTGGGACAATGTGGTTCCAACATTCACCGAAAGGCAATGGATTGAAAACTTCCGTATGTCTGAGGAAAGTTTTAATTACATCTGCTCCAAATTACGACCAGCATTGGAGCGGAAAGACTCTACATTCAGAAAGTGTGTGGGATTAAAAAAAAGAGTAGGGATAGCTTTCATTCCAACCAAGCAGCATCTTTTGATTGTTTTGTTGTGTGTACAGCACTTTGGTCCTGTAGGTGTTTAAAGTGCTCTATAAATAAAGCTGGTATGGTATGGTATCTTCTAGAGCAGGGGTCTGCAACCTTTATGATCAAAAGATCCATTTTCACACCTTCATGCACTAAATTCAATGTGTCCAGAGCCGCAACAACCTGCTACAACTGTTATAAACTGGTGGCCCATGGGCCACTTTAAGTTTGTTGGAGGAGACTTTTGTGGCCAGTAGGGGTGGCCTTATAAAGATACAAGATACAAGAGCTTTTATTAACATTGCACCAGTTAACCAATACAACGTGATAATGTATACAGTACACAGTCGTCCAGAAGAGGGAGAGAATGTAAAGCTGCAGCATATTCAAACACATGACATGTTCTTCAGCACGGCCGCTCTCATCCGTCTCCGGATGAAGGTCAAATCAGATATGGAAAAAGGAAAACACAATAGGTATCATTTGTGATATTCAAAAAAAGAATCTATCAAAGATTGCCTTAAGACACTCTATGATAAAGTCCCAAAAACTCTATCAGCATTAAGCACAACCAGACACGACATTGTTGCAGTTTGACGACATGCAAGGAGATCAAAGAGTCTGTGAGCAACATTCAGATAGCACAGTTCAGCAGTTGTCTCAGCTCGGCGCCTCCGAGCACACCCACAGAGATCTCTGGGGGGGGGGGGGGTCAGCAAGGTCTCTCAGCTTCACTCCAGGAGAATAATTTCCAGCACACAGCCTTCTTCTTTTCAAGGTCGTGCAGAAACCAGATTAGATAGTCCTTTTTGTTTATCTTCAATCCAGGCCACAGTGTTCTTTTGACTGCAGCCTTCCAAGTCCAGGTGCTGTTCAGGTCCAAAATCGCCGAATCATATGAGGTTCCGAGCTACGAACCCCCATCTGTGCCCTGATTGAGGCCGGGCGGCTGTAAACGAGTTCCAAAGCGCACCGCAGGTCCGCGGTGGTCTACCGCCGCTCCCATCGTGCGGTTCAGTTCGTACAACAGCTGGGATGAGGAGCTCACAGCCCGGATCAGAGAATCTTGCTGATCAGGAAGTTTGGCCAGCGCGCTGATAGCCGCCGAAGTCTTCCTGATCTTCCAGTAGCAGACAGCTCCGCTGACGCCAAAAAACAGAGCAGCTGCCACCAATATCCCAATAATCCACAAATCTTCCACGTCTTCGACAGACAAGACGGTCAAACACATAGGTTGCCACTGTCCCCACAAGTCCATCATGTATCCGACAGCGTGCGTGTCAGAGGGGCAGACCGCTTCTAAGAATTTTTTACATTTATTGATACTATACAATTTGTTTTTTTTTGGGGGGGGGGGGTTGTTTATTCATTTCAAATTTTAAAAATACAAGAGAACAAAAATAAAATTACAAAATGATATAGAAAATAAAGAACAAATTTAAAATGAAAGGAAGCAGAAGAAGAAAATAATCTTATAATATCTGCCCCTTTTTGTAAAAATAAAATTCCATTCAAACAATCAATTCAAACAAAATCCATCCATAAACCATATTTGTAACTCATAATAATATAACCAATTTAGAGAGACTTTTAGTATATATTTACATGTAACTTTTCAACAATCTATTCTTGATCATTTTCTTAAATACAGACATTGACTGTGCAACCTTTACATCATAGTTCAATCTATTCCATATACCAATTCCATGTATTAAAGTAAAACGACCCTTTAAACTTGTTCTATATTGTGGTATAACAAAAATATCTTTACCCTTTAAATTATAACAACTTATCCTTTTTACAAAAAGCTTTTGAATATTTGAAGGTAGAGTATTATTTTGTGCTTTATATAATAGTAAAAAAATATATATTCCACCAAATCATAAAAGCCTAATAACTTCAATTTATGAAACAACACACCAGATGGATGATGATAATGCATTCTAGTTATTATCCTTAAAGCTCTTTTCTGTAAAACAAAAATAGGTTTCATTGTAGTTTTGCATGCTGTACCCCAGATTTCAACACAATAAATTAAATGTGGTAGTATGATTGTACTATATAGCAAAAACAAAGCTTTATCATTAAGTAAGTACTTTACCTTATATAGTACTGCAATGGATTTAGATATTTTAATTTTAACGGACTTTATGTGTTGCTTCCATGACAGTCTATCATCAATAATTACACCCAAGAATTTAATTTATTTTACTCTACATATTTCAACTCCGTTGATGCTGAAAGGAACTTCAGTAGTTATCTTTTTATTACTGAAAATCATGTAATTTGTTTTTTAATATTTAGTGATAACTTGTTTAAATTAAACCAATTTTGTATGTTAATAAATTCCTTCTTCATCAATTCCAACATTTGCTCCAAGTTATTACCAGAATAAAATAATGTTGTGTCGTCGGCAAAAAGAACAAATTGAAGAATACACGAAACATCCATTAGATCATTAATATACAATATAAACAACTTAGGACCAAGTACAGATCCCTGCGGTACACCACATGATATGTCACAAAGGTTAGATCTTGTTTCATCTATCTGTACAAATTGTTTTGAATTTTCTTGTTTCAGTTTAAGACAAATGAAAAGACCAGATACTTGGAAAGAGGTAGGGAAAGTTTTTTTTATTAAAAAACAAAACTACAAGCTATGCAGACCTATGTATTTTTTTATTGTGGAAAAAATTAATTAAGCAGAGAAATAAAGCAAAAAGTTAAAGTGAGTATTTGCCAAAGAAATGACATGAAAACAGCTAAACTAGTATTTTGTTGTTGCTTGTATAACAACCAATACACTTCAGTTTTATGCTAGTTTTAGTCAAAGCTTGAAAGAGCCTCTGTTAGGAACCAAAGAGCCGCACGTGGCTCTAGAGCCGCAGGTTGCAGACCCCTGTTCTAGAGTGTCAGCGCTGATGTTTGAAGGAGCTAAGTAGCTACAAGCAACCTCCTTGATTTCTATTGTTTTCCAAGCTTTATACTTAATATTTCATCGCATATCAAGGAAAAATATTTTACCTTGCAGATTTATCACAGAAGTTTACGGTTGCACGACGTCAAACAATGGCAGTAAGTAAACTACGGTAATTCCACAAAATGTAGCCGCTTTTATCATGCTTAGTGTTAGCAAGCAGTAGTGCTTGGTGCAATATTTGGTTGTGACTGAATGTTTAATGGTAATTTTCTTGTTTTAAATAAAGTTGGTTGAAGCAAAGGTTCCACAAGCAAATAATAATAATTCAGACTCTTTCAAGGCTATTTTTTCCAAATGAATTTGCATGTGTCAGTTGTTTGAAATCCTCACGTTTTTTATGGTAATTATCACATTTGATTCAAATTTAAAGAGGGCTTCTGTGTTTTACATAATTGTAGCTAGAAAACATTATCAGGTTTTCTGTCAACGTTTATAGTCACTAAGTCTAAAAAAACATATTTGGCTGCCATTATTATATATATTTTTCATTCATTCATTCAACCTTTATTTATACAGGCTAGCCTCGTTTAGTTGAAATTACTAAAAACTGTCTTTTCTGTTATTAGTATTTCAATTTTTCTGTAACTAAAATCCACAGTTTGTATTTATTTCAGATGTTTGTCTTTGTATGTATTACAATTCTTTGACCTTGTTACTGTGCATTTTGTTCCAATATCATTGATCAAGACATTGGAAATTTAATTTTTGCTCTTAATAATGCAAATTATTTGCAGTCAAGCTTGGTAAATAAGATCAGGTTGATTTTTGCTAAAATAAACTTAAGCCAACTATGATTTTAAGTTTCCTTTTCTTCAGATGACAGTCTCAAATGAATACGAGCATAACCAGGGACCAGAGAATGGGATTTCTGCTGTCAAGTTCAAACCGACCAATTCCCAGTACCTCCTGTGAACTCTTCTTCTTTCGGCTTTTCCCTTTTCAGGGGTCGCCACAGCGAGTCATCCTCCTCCACCTCACTCTGTCCTCTGCATCCTCTGTCCTCACTCCAACTACCTTCATGTCCTCTCTAACTGCATCCATATATCTCCTCTTTGGCCTTCCTCTGTGTCTTTTTCCTGGCAGCTGCATTTCTAACATCCTTCTACCAATATACCCACTGTCCCTCCTCTGGACATGTCCAAACCATCTCAGTCTGGCCTCCCTAACTTTATCTCCCAGTTGTTCAACATGTGCTGTACCTCTGATGATCTCATTCCTGATCTTATCCATCCTTGTCACTCCTAAGGAGAACCTCAGCATCTTCATTTCTGACACTTCCAGTTCTTTCTCCTGTCTTTTTGTCCATGTCTCTGTCTCCTGTCTTTTTGTCCATGTCTCTGTCTCCTGTCTTTTTGTCCATGTCTCTGTCTCCTGTCTTTTTGTCCATGTCTCTGTCTCCAGACCATACAACATAGCTGGTCTCACCACTGTCTTGTAAACTTTTCCTTTGACCTTTGCTGACACCTTTTTGTCACAAATCACTCCTGAAACTTTTCTCCATCCACTCCATCCTGCCTGGACTCTCTTCTTCACCTCTTTACCACATTCCCCATTTTCCTGGACAGTGGACCCCAAGTACTTGAAGTCCTGCACCTTTGTGACCTCTGCTCCTTGTAGCCTCACTGTTCCACTGGCCTCCCTCTCATTCACACACATGTACTCTGTCTTACTACGGCTGACTTTCATTCCTCTTCTTTCAAGAGCATACCTCCACCTCTCCAAGTTCTCTTCCACCTGTTCCCTGTTCTCACCACAGATCACAATGTCATCTGCAAACATCATAGTCCATGGGGATTCCTGCCTGACCTCATCTGTTAGTCGGTCCATCACCAGAGCAAACAAGAAGGGGCTCAGAGCCGATCCTTGATGCACTCCCACCTCCACCTTGAAGCTATCTGTCACTCCTACAGCACATCTCACCACTGTCCTGCTGTCTTCATACATGTCCTGCTGTCCTCATACATGTCCTGTACCAGTCTAACATACTTTTCTGCCACTCCAGATTTCCTCATGCAATACCACACCTCCTCTCTTGGCACCCTGTCATATGCTTTTTCTAAATCCACAAACATGGAAAATGGAGTTGTACCAGTACCTCCTGTGAACAAGCTTGGTAAATAGCTACAGTATACAATGTCACTGTACTGTAATCATATCTCTGTTATAATAATAATAATCATTTTATTTAAAAGCGCCTTTCAAGACACCCAAGGACTGTTCCATTTCTTGGCTTGCCATCCTCTTGGGACTGCACTGTTTGGCTTTATGATGTTGGGGGAAACACCATGCGGATGAAGTACTGTACAGGCACACCTCCAGTTCTTAACCGAGCTTTACATGTAGGTTGCAAATGTTTGTTTAGTTGTCTAGTTGCCATACCGTAATTTAAGTTTTATTTATGCATAGAATTTCACATTTTATTTGCAGGATCAAACACATTCCTGGAGTGGAGGTTTAGAGGCACAGTTAGTTAAAGACATGATTTAAACGCAGACCAAGGTATGTCTCTAATCTACTCAGATAACTCTAATTTTGTTGTTGCAGGTGTCTGATTGTGTGGCTGTGATCATCTCCAGCAGAGGACTTTTTTTTTTACGTAACTGCAAAGTTCAGTCCCCCTGGCAGTGATCTCTGTCTCCGGCTGGGTGAGCTGTCTGTTAGACAAATTCTTAACCCACTTTTCTGTTTCCCTGGCATGTAACTGTGTACCAATTTGTTGTCTCCCTGCTCACACGAGATACTTGAACATGTTCAACCTTGACTTAGGCAGGTTAATCCCATCGAGCATCGAGGACTCATTTACAAGAGAGACCTGGTTTCAAAAAAGAATGATAACAACAGTGACAAAAATAGACAATCATAAGAGAGGCATACAGATTTTTTTTAAACAAGTTAAAAAAGATGTAAAAGTAGCAAAACAGCTAGATTATAAGGCAAATGTAGAAAATCAGAAACAGGAACATGTCTGCATTGTTTCTTGCCAGGAGTCCAACAGATTCTTAAAGCCATTTAGAGAGGTCAAGTTCGAGAGCTTCAGATCTTTTTGTAAGATATTCCAGGAAACAGGAGCAGAGTAGGAGAAGGATCTTTTTCCAAGTTCAGTCCTCACTGAGGGAACACTGCACATAATCATGTCCTGAGAGTGCACGATGTAGCTGCACTCACGCAAAGACATGTAGGAGATGTATGAAGGCAACAGGTCAAGAAGTGATTTAAAGATGAAAATGTACCAGTGGAAGAGTCTGCGTGAAGTTAATGATGTCCAATTAACCAGTGAATACAGGGTGCAGTGGTGGGTATGATAATCACAGCCAGTTAGGAATCTTAGTGCACCATGATAGACAACATCCAACATCTGCAGGGTGCTTGTAGGAGCATTCATGTAGAGAATGTCACCGTAATCAATGGAGTGGAGGAAAGTCACAGTTACAAGGCATTTCCTATTGGGCTGGGCCATATCATATCGTTCCCGGTAATACAGGTAAAAAAGCTTGCCCGGGCAAAAAAGTTATATCATGATGTGCTAATTTCATGACATAATATGTCAGGGTGCCCCGCCCCCTTAACAACCGAGCGCTTCAAATGACCAAACCGAACTGCGCACACCCCCTCCACCAGTCTACGTGCAATACTAGCTAGCTAAAATGCTAAAAATAAACAACGGGCGTCTCCTCCTCAGCTTCTCTCCCCCTGCTATCCACCTTATTCCTACGTCCCATGACGCTTTGCGCGAAATGTGCACACGACTTCCGGTTGACCGGAAACACCGTTTGTTTACATGCGAGTAATACAGTTGAAGACAGTCCAAACTTTGTTGTTTTAGTTCATTAAAAATGTGGGAACACCACTCGTTTTGTTAAAAGAGGAGGGACAAATAAAAAGAAATTACAGATGTTACCTGATCGCGCAGACATAATTTAAAACTACATAAATAGCGAACGCGTTTGCTCCGGCCTCTCGGCTAAGGTTTGTTAGCAGCTATCTCGGCTAAAAATACCGGTCGCGTCTGAGATCTATCGTTTTAAGACAGTAAATCTTCCAAAACTCTCATTAATAAACCCTCCCTGAATAAAAAGAAATTACAGATGTTACCTGATCGCGCAGACACAGCCATAGAGAAGGATGCAGGAACACTCTTTCTTTGTTTTGGGTCCGTGTTGAAAACACTGTTGTTTTAGCCAAAGATTTAGCTTGGTCCGGTTGTTGGTGCAGCCGCGAACAGCACAGCAGGTACCTGAACCCCGGTAGGACATTTCAGTAAACGTTCCGTTTAAACAAAAGCTGTGTTTGCTCCGATAAAATGAATGAAAATAACTTTCAAAAACATCCGCGATCCATACTCCGCCTATGGAATACAGGCACTTCCGATGTCGGACAGGAAGTACAATGCACATTCGCTTCTACAGTGACACCCCCAAGAATAAGGTGGATAAACTGCAGGTACAGACAGCTCAACTGTCTCCCCCTCCCCACACCCCGCTCTGAACAACCGGTGCTGTGTCTCCCCAGCTCTAAACTGTCGTTACAATCACGCGTGGCTCAACTGTCTCTTGAGTTCCACAGGACCAAGAGGGAGGTGATCAGAGACAGATCAGTCAGAAAAATGAATAATTCCTGCATGAACAGATGAAGCTGAAACACCAACAAGCTTCAGGGTCAGCTGATCACCTTGTTACATTTCTGGAAGTTACAGCTCATTTAAAGGCAACATATTTTGTTGTAGGTTTCATTTATGCCCAACAGATCTTAAGCTTCATTTTATTTAGTTGTTTTAGGAAACTACACCTGCACTTTAGTTTTTGTGGTGGTTTTTGTTGATCTATATTTTGTGCAGACTTTTTCAGTCTAAATAACAGATCATTTTTATTTTTTATTTTTATACTTGGATACTGAATACTTTACTAAATAAAGTAATTTCAGTAAAATGAACCCTTGTTGTTGTTTTTTTTCCAAATTTTATACAATACTGCAAAGCAACATATTAAGTTAATTTTGTCAAATAAATAAATGTGATTTCTGTTGTTTTTGTTATATCACGAAATTGATTGTTATCGTGATAATGCTCTGAAATATCACAATATAATTTTTGAGCCATATCGCCCACCCCTAGTTTCCTAGCATTCAGAGTTAGACAGGTAGTTAAGGCCCCCCCCCATAGCTCTGCGTTCGGCCGTACGCCGCTCTACGCGTGCGTTCTGTGGGTGCGCGTTCACTTGCACAGCTCTGCGTTCATTCTCGCATTCATTCTCGCGTTTTCGCTCCAAATTCTTGACGTTATTTGAGCAGCCACAGCGCAGAGCGTTCGCTGATTGGTCATTTGCTGATACGCCTACTGAATTGATTGACAGGTCGGGGGAGAAAAAAAAAGGCGAGCCGGCAGCTTCATACAGCTTCAGCTGCAGCGACATTCTGTGTTTATATCTTATTAAAAAGTTCTAAAAAATAAAAAGAAACAGGGAGCGCTGGTCCTGCAGCCCACAGCCCACCAGCAAATCTGCAGAACCTCGCTCAGCCACGTTGGACCCAAGTTTAATTTGCTCATGACAAATTCATTCATTTCCTCATCATTTCAGTCATGGAGTCAGCGGAGCATGAAGCGATCACTTGACTTTTGGCAAAAAAACCAAAGAAAAGTCCAGAGCAGGGATGAAGAAGGGGAGTTTAATACATTTGTGACGCATACAAAACAGTCCGGCGCCGGGCAGTTTATTGTGAGACAATGCGTTCGCGGTCGTAATATTTGAGCTTGGCGTGTACATGGTACGCTTGTGCCTCTGCGCACGGACGGTGTACGGACGGCGTACAGACGGCGTACGGACGGTGTAGAGCGGCGTATGGCCGAACGCAGAGGGGCCTTTAGTCTTCCTTTAATACTGTTTTATAAATTCTATAACATGTTTTTAATACAAAACCAACTGTTGTACAATGTTTGTTGTACATTTATTCAAATATAAGCATCAGAAACATTTTGAAATGTTCACTATGCTTAAAAATCAAAATAAAATTGATGATTATCCTGATGCATGCTCAATAATCCAGAAAGAAAAATCTAAAAATGTTAAGTCAGGTCCTCTGGATGGATTAAAAAAATAAAAAATAATTGTAGAAATACTTTGATGCATGCTCAATAATCCAGGTAGAAAAATCTAAAAAAGCTAAGTCTGGTCCTCTGGACATTAAAAAACAACAACAAAAAAATGTAGAAACGTTTCGTCTTTCGTCCGAAAGACTTCCTCCTGATAATGGACCATCCCTTCCTGATAATGGACCATCCCTGAAACTGAACAGTCATGTAAACATGATTGTTAAATCCTGTTTTTTTTTTTCAAAAAAAGCTGTCTAAGCTTAAGCCTATACTATCCAAAAAGAACCTTGAGACAGTAATCCATGCTTTCATAACACCGAGGCTCGATTACTGCAATTCACTTCTGTTCGGAATCAGTCAGTCCTCCATTGCACGGCTACAGCTGGTCCAGAATGCTGCAGCCTGATTTTTAACTGGTACAGGCCATAGAGAGCACATCACACCAGTTTTGGCCTCCCTGCACTGGCTACCCATTCACCTTCGGATCCAGTTTAAAATACTCATGTATGTTTTTAAATCTCTGAACAGTTCCGCTCCATCTTATCTCACTGATCTTCTGCAGCCATATGTCCCACCACGCTCTCTGAGGTCAGCAGACCAGATGCTTCTGTCAGTCCCAGATACTCGTCGTAAGCTCAGAGGTGACAGGGCTTTCTCAGTTGCAGGTCCAAGACTGGAATGATTTTCCACTGAGTGTCAGGCAGGCTCCCACACTCACAGTCTTCAAGTCTCACTTCAAAACCCACTTCTATTCTCTTGCCTTTAACACAGTGTGATTTGTTTTGATCCTCTCTGTAATATACAGTGTTCCCCATTTTAGTTAGTTTCTGTTGCTATTTGTATCTATATTTTTATTTTATGTTTCCTGTCTGCTGTGCTTGTTTGTTTCTATTGTACAGCACTTTGGTTGGTCTTGTTGCTGTTTTAAGTGCTCTATAAATAAATTGGTATGGTATGGTTTTCAGAGGTGATGGAGATCAACATGCTCCTAAATCTGAGGTCAGACAGGTGAGTATCAGCATCCCTATCCAGACTGGCTGAGACTGAGGCTACACTGAACAATGAGGCAACCTGTGCTGTTTGCATGTCTGAGACTGAGAAAAAACTCAGCTCTGGTGCAGTTTCGTGACCTTTGGTAGTTAAGCTCTTTAAAAGTCCAAAAATACTTCAAGGAGAAGTGTTGTCATTCTTAAGTGGAACATTAAAAAGGGTAAACACCAAATCAGATAAGAAATACTGTTTCGTGTTTAATTTTCACTCACACACACA
>JBBPBX010009671.1:0-19074 GCA_038048925.1 Garcialebias charrua | reverse complement strand
ACACACACACATACACACACACACACACACACACACACACACACACACACACACACACACACACACACACACACACACACACACACACACACACACACAGGTTTGTCAATGTGGTTTAGCCAGACTTTTTCGCCAAACCCGCCCGAAGGTGTATTACGGGGTCTACCGCTTCCCGAGGTCCTAGCAACCTGGGACCAAGCTCAGAGCACTCTAAAAATTCTGAAAAAAATTTGGGTCACTTTAGCTTTCCGATAGGAGCTTCACAGCACGTTTTACCACCCAGACTCCAGTGTGGTTTACAAGGACGTCAAAAAATGTGGTTTATCAGAGTCAGAGTCAGAGAGTCAGAGAGTCTTTATTGTCATTTGCACCGCATGTGGTACATGTGATGAAAACGAGATTATGTACACGAGGTCCCAGTTACATCCAACAACAAATGAAAGAGAAAAACAGTAATAACATCTAGAATTAACTAAGAAAAACATCAACTAGTAATACACTAAGCCTAATATAGTGGGAATAAACAGCAGCACGAACATGAGTTTGTATGAGCAGATGGTCACAGATGAACACAGATGAACATAGCAACAAGAAAACAGATCAGCATCAGTATGATGTGATATTTTGCAGTGTTTATTTTTTATTTTATTTTTATGAGGACAAACATACATTATGGGGTCTTTAAAGGGACAATTACGTCTCATTTAAACTCCGCCTACTTAACATAAAATTAACATAAAACACACAAATGTGACAGGACACTGCATTAGGAGGACAGTTTTTTGAACTGCTTTTATTAAACAAATTAGGCACATACTTTATTTATATTCACTAACAAATCTTCAAATGTTTAAAATAAAATAAAACTTAAATGTTTCAAATAAAATAAAATAAAAACTTAAATTCTGTTGACATATTTACATTATTATAAAACATATTAACATTATATACATATTTCTAAAACAAAATTTTACTTTTTCTGCAGGGTTAATCACAACCTAATGTAAAGTACAGGGGATCCCCGACTTACGAGCGACGAAAGAGTTCCTCAGTCTGAGATGACATATTTACATTTTATAAAACATTAACATTACAAACTTGTACATATTTCTAAAACAAAATTTTACTTTTTCTGCAGGGTTAATCACAACCCAATGTAAAGTACAGGTGATCCCTGACTTATGAGCGATGAAAGACTTCTGAGATGACATATTTACATATTATAAAACATTAACATTACAAACTTGTACATATTTCTAAAACAAAATTGTACTTTTTTTACAGGGTTCACCACAACCCACTGTAAAGTACAGGTGATCCCCGACTTACGAGCGACGAAAGAGTTCCTCAGTCTGAGATGACATATTTACATATTATAAAACATTAACATTACAAACTTGTACATATTTCTAAAACAAAATTGTACTTTTTTTACACGGTTCACCACAACCCACTGTAAAGTACAGGTGATCCCCGACTTACGAGCGATGAAAGAGTTCCTCAGTCTGAGATGACATATTTACATATTATAAAACATTAACATTATAAACTTGTACATATTTCTAAAACAAAATTGTACTTTTTTTACACGGTTCACCACAACCCACTGTAAAGTACAGGTTATCCCTAACTTACGAGTGACGAAAGACATCCTCAGTCTGAGATGCTGTATTCAGCTCAGTCTTATAAAGACTTCCTTAGTCTGAGATGTTGTATTCAGCTGAGTCTTATAAATAAAGACTTCCTGATGACAGCCAAAACCAGCTGCTCACATGATCAAGGAGGACCATCAGCCTAAACATTGCCCATTTTCTACATCCATCCATTATCTTTACCCGTTTCTTCCATTTTGGGTCACGGGGGTCGCCGGTGCCCATATCCAGCAATCATAGGGCAAGGGGCGGGGTGCACCTTTCACGGTTCGCAAGTTTATCACAGGGCATCACATTTGTTACATGAAAACATAAAACACTAGAAAGCTTGTTGAACAAGACACATACTAAAATTAAAATACCCTGATGAATGCTCAATAATTCTAGTAGAATAATCAAAAAAGCTAAGTCTGGTCCTCAGGACATTCAAAAAAACAACACAAAGAAAAGCAAAAAAAAAAACTGGAAATGTTTAGTCTTTTGTCCAAGTCTGGAGATAATGTATTCAACTCAGTATTATAAATAAAGATTTCCTCAGTGTGAGGTGCTGCATTCAGCTTAGTCTCATAAATAGCACCCTCTCACAGTGGATCAACCAGTTTGCAGGTCCTCCTTGATCATGAGAGCAGCTGGTTTTGGCTGTCATCAGCAAATTGGTTGATCCACTGTGAGAGGGTGCTATTTATAAGACTGAGCTGAATGCAACATCTCAGATTGAGGAAACCTTTCGGACAAATGACTTCCACAGTCTTGGATGCTGTACTCAGCTCAGTCTTATAAATAAATACTTCCTCAGTCTGAGGTACTGCATTCAGCTCAGTCTTATAAATAGCACCCTCTCACAGTGGATCAACGAGTTTGCTGAACAGCCAAAACCAGCTGCTCTCATGATCAAGGAGGACCTGCAAACTGGTTGATCCACTGTGAGAGGGTGCTATTTATAAGACTGAGCTGAATGCAGCACCTCAGACTGAAGACGTGTTTCGGACGAATGACTTCCTCAGTCTTACATGCTGTGTTCAGCTCAGTCTTATAAAAGAAGACTTCCTCGACAAAGTTTTTTTTACAGTTTTTACATCAAAGTACAATTCAAACAAAAACACTTTCATCGATTCATCGCAAACCTGTTGCTTCCTCTCACATTCCTCCTTGGTGATCAGTTCACCTCCATCCATCCATCCATCCATTTTCTTCCGCTTATCCGGGGTCGGGTCGCGGGGGTAGCAGCCTAAGTAGGGAGGCCCAGACTTCCCTCTCCCCAGCCACTTGGAGCAGCTCCTCTGGGGGAATCCCAAGGCGTTCCCAGGCCAGCCGAGAAACATAGTCCCTCCAGCGTATCCTGGGTCTTCCTCTGGGTCTCCTCCCGGTGGGACATGCCCGGAACACCTCACCAGGGAGGCGTCCAGGAGGCATCCTAACCAGTTCAGCTGATCAGTTCACCTCGATATTCCAAAAGAAAGTTATATTTTGCAAAGGATTTATTTGCTAAGATTCCTCAACCTAGTTATATAAATAGGAAAAATTGTATTTTTGTTAACACCAATAAAGCTCCACATACCTTTTAAGTTCACTGATAAATTTGATGACAAGGCCCTAAATAAAGACTTCCTCAGTCTGAGGTACTGCATTCAGCTCAGTCTCATAAATAACACCCTCTCACATTGGATCAACCAGTTTGCAGGTCCTCCTTGATCATGTGAGCAACTTTTAATGATCTTACAAACTCCACTTGAGATTTCATGATAGAATGCAGACTGCTTTGCCTTATGTTTTAAATGTGTTTTCTCCAATATTCCTTGTGTCAGGAGAAAAGCAACATTTTGAAGTGCTGGGAAAAACAGGGAAACTTATGTCTGACATATTAGGATCAGATATTGCTGCTTTTTCCAGAATCTGTCCAACTTTGGACTGGCTACATTGAAGGGGGACACAGGGACATCTGGACAAGTCTCAGTCCATCACAGGGACACATTTACAAGTCTCCAGTCCATCACAGGGACACATTTACAAGTCACCAGTCCATCACAGGGACACGTGGACAAGTCTCCAGTCCATCATAGGGACACCTGGACAGGTCTCCAGTCCATCACAGGAACACATTTACAAGTAATATAATAATAATAATAATAATAATAATAATAATAATAATAATAATAATAATAATAATAATAATAATAATAATAATAATAATAATAATAATAATAACTGACAAGTTATAATAATAACAAGTCTCCAGTCCATCACAGGGACACCTGGACAGGTCTCTTCTCTTAGAATTGAGAAAGCCTTTTGGATGAAGGGCGAAACGTCTTCTGCTACAAATAAAAGTCCAGTTGTTTTTTTATTGAACACATTTTTTTGATTGTAACAAAGACCTCGGTACATACCAGGCAACTAGGTTATTAGTCATTTCATTATAAAGCCAGGTTGCATAGGTACCAGGTACATACCAATTGAGTACAAGATAACATGTCATTTTATAGAATAGTCTGGTACAAAATATACATACTGGTTAAATAACCAGTATGCTACCAGTATCTGGGGTATGTACCTTTCTGTATTATGTATTAATATTGTATAAATCTGTGTTACACTTTTAAATACTTTATTTAAAAAAAAAGTTCCTCCATATTTTTTTCAACCTGTAGCTTGGATATCTTTGCCAGTTGTGTTGGGGGAGCTGGTAATCTGTAAAATTCCCTGTGAACACGGATGTCATGGCCCAAGAAGTCTGCAACCTGGTCAAGTTCATTGTTTTTTAAGTTCAAGACTTGTGAGAGCGTGGCTACATGTTTCCGTAGTTGTGTTGACCTGAGGAACTCTGGGTGCTATGCTCCACACTGGCTTGCATGAACACGCAGACTGTCCTGTCCTCTGTAGTGACTCATTGATTTAGGTCTTGCAAATAGAAATAAGTTTGTTTGTAAAACACCACATGTCTCTCTCTTACTTGCCAATAAAGTCAGTGCATCCACCACATTTGGTGCGAGTAAAACTGCAACCTTTCGGCCTCTTTTCCCAATGATTTCAACCCGAGTGAAATGGCTGCAGAGCTTCTGTTCAACCGTTGACAAACCCATGGCAACATCATCATGGAGCTTGGTGGTGTCACGCTCCATAAAACTTCGTAGGTGCATCTTTGAAACCTCTCCTGCTCGTCTACGATTGAACACAATGACCTATGCAAGTGTAACTTTTGCAAGTTCTGCATAAGTCTGGGGGCTGGCTTCATCTTTCAAGGTGTTAAAGGCATTTTCTCCTGATTTATTCAGATGCTGATGCAGAAGCTTAACATCTTCAGTGAATGGTAATGTTAATGGCCTATTGTATTTGGCATGATTTTAAGTGCTAAGGGCACTATGAGACACCATCTCTGACCATTTTGATGAGCACAGTTTTTTGAATGCGTCTGACGACTTCATCAGTTGTTCATCTTCTGCCATGAGTGCTCGGCAATGAACAAGGTTACAGATTTTGTTCAGTGTATGTCCCAGTTTTATGGCAAGGCTTGTTTTTTTGTATGAACGTGTTTCTTCATCAAAGCCTGACACAGTCTTTACTGCTTGCACAACTCTCTGGAAGTTAGCAGGTTTCACAGCATCCTCTAGGTTATGTATTGCATATTTTGTGCGCAGACATATCAACAAACGGCCAACTTCATGAAGCTTTTGTCGCATGTAGTCGTATTTTGAGGGGTCTTGTCCATGTCTGTTGTGGAGTGACTGAGCAAACTGAATAATACACAGGTCATTTCTCACAGCTGAGGTAACATCGTCGGGTTTCATACTTTTAATGATCTTACAAACTCCACTTGAGATTTCATGATAGAATGCAGACTCTTTAGCCAAAGCCAAACTCAGCACTTTGGCTCTTCCAGGTGGATTATCCATATCCATATTTTCTGGCTTACAGGGGCATCTACGGACATGTCTCCATAGTTGCTTTCGAACGTACATTCCTTCACAGTAGATACAGTGAATAAATGTTCCAGCTACGGCCTTAGCTTTTGTCTTTCTCTTCACTTTCAAGGGCCCTTGTCCACCTTGTAAAACTGCATTGTTATGCTTGTGATTTCCCCTGTTCCTCAATTTTTCTAATAAAACTTTGCGCTCTTTAGAATCCTTGTGAAGGGAAAACACTTGGATAATTTCAGGATACGTCTGGTGTGTTTGCAAATGGCGTGAAATTTTAGTTTGTGGCTTACCACAAACATAACAGAAGTTTTGTAGACATGTAATCTGCTTTGAGGATTCCTGTTTGAGAAGCTCATCTTTTCTGTCTGGTTTATCCTTTGAGTATGTGGTAGAAGTGGCTTGGCCTGATGTTTTAAATGCGCTTTCTCCAATATTACTTGTGTCAGGAGGAAAGCAACATTTTGACGTGTTGGGAAAAACAGGGAAACTTGTGTCTGACATATTAGGATCAGATATTGCTCCTTTTTCCAGAATCTGTCCAACTTTGGACTGGCTACACTGAAGGGGGACACAGGGACATCTGGACAAGTCTCCAGTCCATCACAGGGACACATTTACAAGTCTCCAGTCCATCACAGGGACACATTTACAAGTCTCCAGTCCATCACAGGGACATCCTGGACAGGTCTCCAGTCCATCACAGGGACACGTGGACAAGTCTCCAGTCCATCACAGGGATACCTGGACAGGTCTCCAGTCCATCACAGGTACACAGGGACAAGTCTCCAGTCCATCACAAGGACACATGGACAAGTCTCCAGTCCATCACAGGGACACGTGGACAAGTCTCCAGTCCATCACAGGGACACGTGGACAAGTCTCCAGTCCATCACAAGGACACTTGGACAAGTCTCAAGTCCATCACAGGGACATGTGAACAAGTCTCCAGTCCATCACAGGGACACCTGGACAGGTCTCCAGTCCATCACAGGGACACATTTACAAGTAATAATAATAATAATAATAGTTGACAAGTTATAACAATAACTTGTCAACTTGTCATTTATGGTGGGGATGGCGTGCTGTTGACCATTTTGATGAGCACAGTTTTTTTAATGCGTCTGACGACTTCATCAGTTGTTCATCTTCTGCCATGAACCAGTTTCCTTGAGAGGGGTTGGACACTCTTCCACTCTGGAGTTGCCCCTGGTGAGAGGCGCCGAGCAGGAGTGGGCATACTTGTTGCCCCCCATCTTGGTGCCTGTACGTTGGGGTTCACCCCGGTGAACGAGAGGGTAGCCTCCCTTCGCCTACGTGTGGGGGGACGGGCTCTGACTGTTGTTTGTGCCTATGCGCCAAACGGCAGCGCAGATTACCCACCCTTTTTGGAGTCCTTGGAGGGGGTATTGGAGGGTGCGCCTCCTGGGGACTCCCTTGTTCTGCTGGGGGACTTCAACGCTCACGTGGGCAATGACAGTGAGACCTGGAGGGGTGTGGTTGGGAGGAACGGCCCCCCTGATCTGAACCCGAGTGGTGTTCTGTTGTTGGACTTCTGTGCTCGTCATGGATTGTCCATAACGAACACCATGTTCAGGCATAAGGGTGTCCATATGTGCTCTTGGCACCAGGACACCCTAGGTCGTAGTTCAATGATCGACTTTGTTGTCGTCTCATCTGATCTGCGGCCGCATGTCCTGGACACTCGGGTGAAGAGAGGGGCGGAGCTGTCAACTGACCACTACCTGGTGGTGAGTTGGCTCCGATGGTGGGGGAGGATGCCGGTCAGACCTGGCAGACCCAAACGTATTGTGAGGGTCTGCTGGGAACGTCTGGCAGAGTCTCCCGTAAGACGGAGCTTTAACTCCCACCTCCGGGAGAGCTTTGAACACGTTCCGAGGGAGGCGGGGGACATTGAGCCCGAGTGGGCCATGTTTCGCGCCTCTATTGTCGAGGCAGCTTATCGGAGTTGTGGCCGCAAGGTTGTTGGTGCCTGTCGTGGTGGCAACCCTCGAACCCGGTGGTGGACACCGGCGGTGAGGGATGCTGTCAAGCTGAAGAAGGAGTCCTATTGGGCCTTTTTGGCCTGTGGGACCCCGGAAGCAGCAGATAGGTACCGGCAGTCCAAGCGGCATGCGGCTCGGGTGGTTGCTGAGGCAAAAACTCGGGCGTGGGAGGAGTTCGGAGAGGCCATGGAGAATGACTTCCGTACGGCTTCGAGGCGATTCTGGTCCACCATCCGGCGTCTCAGGGGGGGAAAGCGGTACGCGACCAACACCATTTATGGTGGGGATGGCGTGCTGTTGACCTCAACTCGGGATGTTGTGAGTCGGTGGGCGGAATACTTCGAAGACCTCCTCAATCCTACTGGCACGTCTTCCACTGAGGAAGCGGAGCCTGGGGACTTTGGGTCGGGCTCTCCAATCTCTGGTGCTGAGGTCGCCAAGGTGGTTAAAAAGCTCCGCGGTGGCAAGGCTCCGGGGGTGGATGAGATTCGTCCTGAGTTCCTTAGGGCTCTGGATGTTGTGGGGTTGTGTTGGCTTACGCGACTCTGCAATATCGCGTGGACATCGGGGGCAGTTCCCTTGGATTGGCAGACTGGGGTGGTGGTTCCCCTATTCAAAAAGGGGGACCGTAGGGTGTGTTCCAACTATAGAGGGATCACACTCTTAAGCCTCCCTGGTAAGGTCTATTCAGGGGTTCTGGAGAGGAGGGTCCGTCGGATAGTCGAACCTCGGATTCAGGAGGAGCAGTGTGGTTTTCGTCCTGGTCGTGGAACACTAGACCAGCTCTACACCCTCAACAGGGTCCTGGAGGGTGCGTGGGAGTTTGCCCAACCAGTTTACATGTGCTTTGTAGACTTGGAAAAGGCATTCGACCGCGTCCCTCGAGGGGTTCTGTGGCGGGTACTCCGGGAGTATGGGGTACCAGGCCCTTTGATATGGGCTGTTAGGTCCCTGTACGACCGGTGTCAGAGCTTGGTCCGCATCGCTGGCAGTAAGTCAGGCTCGTTTCCGGTGAGAGTTGGACTCCGCCAAGGTTGCCCTTTGTCACCGATTCTGTTTATAACTTTTATGGACAGAATTTCTAGGCGCAGCCAAGGTGTTGAGAGGATCCGTTTTGGTGGCCTTAGAATCGCTTCTCTGTTTTTTGCAGATGATGTGGTCCTATTGGCTTCATCAGCTCGTGATCTACAGCTTTCGCTGGAGCGGTTTGCAGCTGAATGTGATGCGGCCGGGATGAGGATCAGTTCCTCCAAATCCGAGGCCATGGTCTTGAGCCGGAAAAGGGTAGCGTGCCCTCTCCGGGTCGGGGAGGAGGTCCTGCCCCAAGTGGAGGAGTTTAAGTATCTCGGGATCTTGTTCACGAATGAGGGAAAACTGGAGCGTGAGATCGATAGGCGGATAGGTGCAGCGTCCGCAGTGAAGCGGGCGCTGTACCGGTCTGTCGTGGTGAAGAGAGAGCTGAGTCAAAAGGCAAAGCTCTCAATTTACCGATCGATCTACGTTCCCACCCTCATCTATGGTCATGAGCTTTGGGTTATGACCGAAAGAACAAGATCTCGGATACAAGCGGCTGAAATGAGTTTTCTCCGCAGGGTGGCTGGACTCTCCCTTAGAGATAGGGTGAGAAGCTCAGTCATCCGGGAGGGACTCGGAGTAGAGCCGCTGCTTCTCCACATCGAGAGGAGCCAGTTGAGGTGGCTCGGGCATCTGGTTAGGATGCCTCCTGGACGCCTCCCTGGTGAGGTGTTCCGGGCATGTCCCACCGGGAGGAGACCCAGAGGAAGACCCAGGATACGCTGGAGGGACTATGTTTCTCGGCTGGCCTGGGAACGCCTTGGGATTCCCCCAGAGGAGCTGCTCCAAGTGGCTGGGGAGAGGGAAGTCTGGGCCTCCCTACTTAGGCTGCTACCCCCGCGACCCGACCCCGGATAAGCGGAAGAAAATGGATGGATGGATGGATGGATGAAAACTGCAACCTTTCCGCCTTTTTTCCCAATGATTTCAACCCGAGTGAAATGGCTGCAGAGCTTCTGTTCAACCGTTGACAAACCCATGGCAACATCATCATGGAGCTTGGTGGTGTCACGCTCCATAAAACTTCGTAGGTGCATCTTTGAAACCTCTCCTGCTCGTCTACGATTGAACACAATGACCTGTGCAAGTGTAACTTTTGCAAGTTCTGCATAAGTCTGGGGGCTGGCTTCATCTTTCAAGGTGTTAAAGGCATTTTCTCCTGATTTATTCAGATGCTGATGCAGAAGCTTAACATCTTCAGTGAATGGTAATGTTAATGGCCTATTGTATTTGGCATGATTTTAAGTGCTAAGGGCACTATGAGACACCATCTCTGACCATTTTGATGAGCACAGTTTTTTGAATGCGTCTGACGACTTCATCAGTTGTTCATCTTCTGCCATGAGTGCTCGGCAATGAACAAGGTTACAGATTTTGTTCAGTGTATGTCCCAGTTTTATGGCAAGGCTTGTTTTTTTGTATGAACGTGTTTCTTCATCAAAGCCTGACACAGTCTTTACTGCTTGCACAACTCTCTGGAAGTTAGCAGGTTTCACAGCATCCTCTAGGTTATGTATTGCATATTTTGTGCGCAGACATATCAACAAACGGCCAACTTCATGAAGCTTTTGTCGCATGTAGTCGTATTTTGAGGGGTCTTGTCCATGTCTGTTGTGGAGTGACTGAGCAAACTGAATAATACACAGGTCATTTCTCACAGCTGAGGTAACATCGTCGGGTTTCATACTTTTAATGATCTTACAAACTCCACTTGAGATTTCATGATAGAATGCAGACTCTTTAGCCAAAGCCAAACTCAGCACTTTGGCTCTTCCAGGTGGATTATCCATATCCATATTTTCTGGCTTACAGGGGCATCTACGGACATGTCTCCATAGTTGCTTTCGAACGTACATTCCTTCACAGTAGATACAGTGAATAAATGTTCCAGCTACGGCCTTAGCTTTTGTCTTTCTCTTCACTTTCAAGGGCCCTTGTCCACCTTGTAAAACTGCATTGTTATGCTTGTGATTTCCCCTGTTCCTCAATTTTTCTAATAAAACTTTGCGCTCTTTAGAATCCTTGTGAAGGGAAAACACTTGGATAATTTCAGGATACGTCTGGTGTGTTTGCAAATGGCGTGAAATTTTAGTTTGTGGCTTACCACAAACATAACAGAAGTTTTGTAGACATGTAATCTGCTTTGAGGATTCCTGTTTGAGAAGCTCATCTTTTCTGTCTGGTTTATCCTTTGAGTATGTGGTAGAAGTGGCTTGGCCTGATGTTTTAAATGCGCTTTCTCCAATATTACTTGTGTCAGGAGGAAAGCAACATTTTGACGTGCTGGGAAAAACAGGGAAACTTGTGTCTGACATATTAGGATCAGATATTGCTCCTTTTTCCAGAATCTGTCCAACTTTGGACTGGCTACACTGAAGGGGGACACAGGGACATCTGGACAAGTCTCCAGTCCATCACAGGGACACATTTACAAGTCTCCAGTCTATCACAGGGACACATTTACAAGTCTCCAGTCCATCACAGGGACATCCTGGACAGGTCTCCAGTCCATCACAGGGACACGTGGACAAGTCTCCAGTCCATCACAGGGATACCTGGACAGGTCTCCAGTCCATCACAGGTACACAGGGACAAGTCTCCAGTCCATCACAAGGACACATGGACAAGTCTCCAGTCCATCACAGGGACACGTGGACAAGTCTCCAGTCCATCACAGGGACACATGGACAAGTCTCCAGTCCATCACAGGGACACGTGGACAAGTCTCAAGTCCATCACAGGGACATGTGGACAAGTCTCCAGTCCATCACAGGGACACCTGGACAGGTCTCCAGTCCATCACAGGGACACATTTACAAGTAATAATAATAATAATAATAATAATAATAGTTCTGACAAGTTATAACAATAACAAGTCTCCAGTCCATCATAGGGACACATTTACAAGTCTCCAGTCCATCACAGGGACACATTTACAAGTCTCCAGTCCATCACAGGGACATCCTGGACAGGTCTCCAGTCCATCACAGGGACATGTGGATGTGACAGAATGGAAGATGTTCTGTTTTTAATAGTGCAATTGCTCATCAAGGTTTAATTCTCTCACTTTAACTGAGGATGTTCAGTAAGCATGTAGTGGCAACAGTTTGCCACAAGAGGGCATACCAAATACTGTATAGTGTGCACTCCTGACTCAGCAAGCTGACAGTAATTAAGTACTATGTTTGGCTGAGGAAGGAGGAAATGCTCATGTTGCCCTCATGTCTGTTTAACAGGTAACTATCCACACAAGTGACACAAATATAGCAATGTATGAGATTATTGAGAAGTCCATGTGAATGTGGGGAATGTTGGCCGTTTACCCCTTGTGTTAAATGTTACCTAATGTTGTTAGTCTGAGTAAGCTGGCAGCTAAGCTAACTTTAACTGGTTGTGTTGGGACTTATAGGATAGTACTGCCATAATTATTTGTGTGTTAGGAGAATTGAGCTGTAACTGAATAATTTGCTATTGAACTGAATTTAGGACTGTTTATTGTAAGTGCATGAAGCTGACAGTAATTAAGTACTATGTTTGGCTGAGGAAGGAGGAAATGCTCATGTTGCCCTCATGTCTGTTTAACAGTTTTCAGCAATAAAAGAACAACCCGCAACAAACACACTGACTCATTATTGAAGTGTGCAACAAAATTGGTGCCCCGTGTGAGGGATCAGCTGTGCTTCATGGAAGATTGAGTGAGACCGGTGTGAGCCAAACAGCAATGGAGTGGGAGCAACTACAAGACCAGCTGAGTGAGGCCCTGGTGCAGTTGAAAGTGGACCAGCTCCAAGAGGTGTGTTTCTATGCAAAGATTTCTGCTGACAATCAGACCAAAAAGCATACGCTGATCCGATTAATAAGTGAAGCGGCTGATACTGCTATTGAGAGTGAAGAGGAGGACGTGGCTCATCAATTCCTCAACAGATTAATTTCAAAAGCTAAAGAAGTGAGCAAAAATAAGAAGCCACAGTATGGTGATGATACAGATGATGGGGATGTTGCTGCTCTTGAAAGTTTACAAGAAAAATATGCAGCCTTACAGACAAGTTTCCAAGCTTCAACAAAGACATTAGAGGAAGAAATGGCAAAGTTGGAAATCAAAGTGAGAAAGCAGGGGCCATACCACCTGCCTACACAACCAGTGAACCCTTTTTCACCTAGGCCCCCTGAAGTTACCATAAGAAGAGAGTTTAAAATTAATGGCCAAATTGGAGAAAGGGGTCAAAGAGACAAACTTTCCTATTCAAATCTAATGCATCAGATTGATATGGGGTTGAAAAGAAATCACAGCGAAGTGGAGATTATAGAGGCTGTGGTCAGGGCTATCAGTCCAGGTTTACCCCTTCGTGACATGCTGGAGATCAAAACAGACCTCACTATTGCACAGTTGAAGACAATGTTAAGGGGCCATTACAAGGAGGATAGCTCCACTGACCTGTACCACCGTTTAATAAATATTACACAGGACAGTACTGAGTCTCCACAGAACTTCTTATTTAGGGCAATAGAGTTAAAAGAAAGATTGCTTGCTGCATCCAGAGAACCTGGCTCAGAAGAAGACTATGGTCCAGAACTGATTCAGAAAAAGTTTCTGAGAGCTGTTGGGACAGGGCTCATTAATGATAATGTGAAACACCAGCTCAAGAACTTCCTGGATGATCTGAGAGTTACAGATGATGTGCTAATAGCAAAGACAAATGAGGCAGCCAGCATGGAATGGGAAAGACAACAAAAGTTCAGGAGAAGCAGTAAGGACTTGAAAGTGAGGGAAGTAAGAGCAGAAGCACAGCCAACCCCAAAGACAAAAGTTGGAGCAATCTGGGACCAAGAACAACCATCTTTCACCGGGATGAAAACTAAAACCATGAAAACCCAATCTTCTGCCTCCCACACAGAAACTGAGCTCCTGGACGCCATCAGACAACTTAAAAGTGAAATGCAAGACATCAGGAAACTGGTTAATGACTCTTCTGTGTCTGTTTACAAGTCAAGACCAAGCAGAAAGCGTGGCTGTAAAAGTTGTCAGGACAAAAATAGAGGAGAAGTGTGTGACCACTGCTTTAAGTGTGGACAAAGTGGGCATCTTTCACGGGGGTGTAGATTGAAGAAAACATTGGGGAACACTGACGAAGTGGGCACATTAACAAGCACTGTAACATCAATACCAGCAACAGGAGTGGACAAGACTGAAAAAAGGCTAACTGGAGATGGTCACAAACTACACCCTGATGTTAAACATGCAACACCTCAGGTGAATGAAATGGTCGGTGTCAACCTCCTCTCCCCATCACAAAGAGATAAGCTGCTAAACCTGATTGGAAAGAGGTGTACCATTACCTGCCTACTGGATGAGGTGGAAACCAAGGCTCTGTGGGATACTGGATCACAGGTATGCCTCATGAGTGAAAAATGGAGAAAACAGAATATTCCCCATGCTACAGTTAGAAGCCTCAGTGAAATTATTGGTCCTGGAATATTGGATGGGAGAGCAGTGAATAGGACACCAATCCCTTTTATTGGGTGGGTGGAGGTCAAATTCAAATTGCCATCTGTTAATCCCACACCGCTGGAGGTCTGGGTGCCAATTCTGGTGGCTGAAGAGGAAGGGGTGGGAGAAGAACCAATCATTGGGTTCAATGTAATTGAATACCTGTTAAAAATGGGTGTGGATCCTTCTCCCCTCATCACAGAAGCTGTCAGTGCAGCATTTTCCATTGAATGCAAGAAGGCAGAAGTACTTCTAAAAGTCATGAAAAATGCAAATGATGTACAGGAAGTAGGCAATGTAAAAGCAAGCAGAGAGAACATCATCATTCCAGCTGGACAGGTGAAGATGGTGAAGTGCAATGCACGAGCGGGTCCACTCACAGGTCATCAAGGAGTCCTGTTTGAACCTCTTTCACCATCACAACTACCAGAGGGATTAAGGGTCAAAGAAGGAGTAGTGTGTCTACACAGAGGTTCTTGGTCCCACCTAAGAATCCCAATTAACAATGATACTGCTCATGACATTGTTTTACCTTCCAAAAGTAAATTAGGACAAATCCAAGCAGTGAAGGCCATGTATGCGGCACAAACAGAACCAGCAGAGATAAACCAAACTGAGACACCCATCTTCTGTGGTGAAAAGGGCAGAGTAACAGAAACAAGTTGTGAAGGAAAAGGGAAGAAAAGCCAACTAGGAATGGAAAGTGAAGGTGGTTGGGATCCACCAGTTCCCATTAGTCACCTTTCCCAAGAACAACAACAACTGATAAAACAACTGCTGCGAGAGGAGTGTGCAGCCTTCTCCCGTGATGATTATGATGTTGGAACCATCCCCTCATTGCAACTCAAAATCCGACTGCAGGATCCAACACCAGTGACAAGAACATATATATCCATCCCCAAACCGCTCCATAAGGAGGTAAAAGAGTATCTTGAAGATTTGTTGAATAGGGGCTGGATAACAAAGTCAAAATCAAACTATTCTAGCCCAATAGTTTGTGTACGTAAAAAGGATGGCAGCCTCAGATTATGCTGTGATTACAGGGAGCTGAATAAGAAGTCTTTGCCAGACCGCCACCCTATCCCCCGCATACAGGACATGTTAAACAGTCTGATTGGAAGTTCCTGGTTTTCAGTTCTCGACCAGGGAAAAGCCTATCACCAGGGCTTCCTGGAAGAATCAAGCCGCCCACTCACTGCATTTATCACTCCCTGGGGTCTGTATGAATGGGTGAGAATACCTTTTGGATTATCATCTGCACCAGCAGAGTTTCAGAGGTCCATGGAGGAGTGTATGGCAGGACTTCGGGATGAGGTGTGTTTGCCCTACCTGGATGATAATTTGGTGCACTCTCAAACATTTGAAGACCACCTGAATCATCTTAGAAGTGTATTGCATCGTTACCAGAAAATGGGAGTCAAGCTGACACCAAGAAAATGTGACATCTTTAAGAACCAAGTAAGATTCCTTGGAAAGCTGGTCACACACAAGGGATATACAATGGATCCTGCAGACATTGCTCCAGTGCAAAGTTTGAGACACAAAAATCCCTCCACGGTGGGAGAGTTAAGAAAATTAATGGGATTTGTCTCCTACTATCGCAGTTACATCCCAAACTTCTCCTGCATAGCCAAGCCGCTCTATGATCTTCTTTCCTTAGGCCCTGAGCAAAGGGGTAAAGACAAGCAGAAAAAGCAGGGAGGACGAAAATGTAATCAGAGCAGTGGAGGACAGTCACCGTCAGGCCAGCCAATCAGTTGGTCAGCAAAACATCGAGATTATCTGTCAGTTGCTGGATTTTCTGGTGAAACCACCTGTTTTAGGTTATCCAGACTTTGAACAACCCTTCATCTTACATTGTGATGCTTCACAAGAGGGACTTGGTGCTGTGCTTTATCAGAGGCAACAGGGAAATCTGGCAGTCATTGCATATGGATCCAGGACACTAACAGCCCCAGAAAAAAACTACCACCTTCATTCAGGGAAGCTGGAGTTTCTGGCTTTAAAGTGGGCCATATGTGAGAGGTTTAGAGATTATCTCTATTATGCACCAACATTTACTGTTTACACGGACAATAACCCTCTTACATATGTGCTTTCAACTGCTAAACTGAATGCAACCACTCATCGATGGGTTGCAGAACTTGCTGATTTCCTGTTTTCAATAAAGTATCGCCCTGGCAAAGCAAACAAAGATGCAGATGGTCTTTCTCGCATGCCGTTCAGCATGGAGACGTACATGCAGACTTGCACACAGCTAGTACACCCAGAGGTAATGAACAGCATGATTCAGGCAGTTACAGTTCAGTTTCTGGAGTCAGAACCTTGGCTGTGCCCAGCAATCATCAACAGTCTGGTGTCGGAGGAATGTGATCCTGTGCCGACATCAGTGAATGAGATAACGAAATCAGCGATTAGACAAGCACAGCAAGATGATCCAGTGATTGGTGAAGTACTGAAATGTGTGACTACAAAGGGGATACAAAAGGGTGTGAGGTACAAAGGTAGTAGAGAGGCTGCTGCTCTGATGAGACAAAAACACAAGTTGTATGTAGATGAAGATGGATTACTCTGTCGTAGGACAGCCAGCCGGTCACAGCTCCTTTTACCAAAGAAATACCATCAACTTGTTTATAAGGAGCTTCATGAGGAAATGGGTCATCTTGGAGTGGAGCGGGTGCTAAATCTCATTAGAGATCGCTTTTATTGGCCTCACATGCAGGGTGATGTGGAACACTATGTGACTCGTGTCTGCAGTTGTTTGAAACGCAAGCGGCCAAACAAGCCATCTAGAGCCCCCCTCACTAATATAATCACTACATACCCTTTTGAGTTAGTATCCATTGATTTCTTGCACCTTGAAAAATGCAGTGGAGGGTATGAATACATCCTCATCAGTTATGGACCACTTCACCCGGTTTGCCCAGGCATATCCCTGCAGAAACAAAGCTGCCAAAACAGCTGCAGAGAAGGTATTTGGTGATTTTGTACTAAGGTTTGGTTTTCCCACAAAGCTGCATCATGACCAGGGGAAAGAATTTGAAAATAAACTCTTTTCAGCACTAAAGAAGTACAGTGAGGTCAAGGGGTCACGAACAACACCATACCACCCACAGGGGAATGGCCAGGTGGAAAGGTTTAATAGGACGCTGCTGTCTATGCTGAGAAGTCTACCAGAAATGGAGAAAACAGATTGGAAATCTTCTCTAGCAAAGGTGGTCCATGCATACAATTGCACACGTAGTGAAGCTACTGGTTACGCTCCCTATTTCCTCTTATTTGGTCGCCAACCCAGGCTCCCCATTGATCTCATGTTCGGTCTCAAGGTGGGAGACAGAAGCTCATCTCACAAGGACTATGCAGAAAAATGGAGGACAAGAATGAGTGAGGCCTATCAGCTGGCATCCAGAACAGCCAGTAATCAGGCAATGAGAGGAAAGGCTCTTTATGATAAGAAAATACATGGAGTGGAGTTGTATCCAGGATGCAGAGTGCTGGTTCGGAACTTGAATGAGAGAGGAGGACCAGGAAAACTAAGGGCCTTCTGGGAGGATCAAGTGTATGTTGTCAAAGAAAGGAAACATCAGGACAGTCCAGTATATGAAATCCAACCAGAAAGTGGGAAGGGGAGAACCAGAGTCATCCACAGAAATCTACTGCTCCCATGTGATTTCCTTTCATCTACAGCATCAAAAGAACCTACCCAGCCAGAAAGACCCCGAAAGGAGAGAGACAAACAGAGGCATGAAGACAGCTCTGATAATGATGATGAAGACTGGGAAGCAATCATCAGTCCACATCCACAGCATCACAACATGGAGTCAAGTCATCACACCGAGAGACAGCTGAGAGCTGAGGCACCAGATTTCCATCCAAATGCTGGAGACATGCAAAGTGACAGGGTGGATGATGATGATGGTGGTGGTGGAAGAGTGCAACAACCTACTCTGGGTGAAGAAGTGGAGAGTATGGACAGTGGAGATACGCCTCACCAATCAACACCAAGTGACCAAGAAGAGACTGACACATCACCTCATGGAATGAGAATGTATCCTTCTCGAACAAGAAAACCTGTGTTGAGATTTACTTATCATAAATTAGGACAGCCTGTCATGTCATGTGAATGAGTTACAATGGTGTGCAAAGTTAACACGTTAGGTGAATAAAACTACATTGCTATTCTGCTAAAAGTGGTAAAAGGTTTAGAGGATTGGCACATGTTTAAATGTTGTATTGCAGTCAAAATTCCAGATAATAATGGTACCAATGATATCAGTTTCAACAAGTTTTGTAGGTAGAGCTTGCTTCTTTGTCAAAGTACCTTACTTTCAGAAGAGATTGCAGATATTTATGCTACAGGCGAATCAAGTGATGGATTGTCATCGTGCACAATGACGTCGATTACAGAAATGTGACAGTAACAGGAGATACATGTCATATTTTGGGACTGGATATAGTATGGCATCTCTTTCTACATGTGAACTCTGACTCCTGCTTAGAAGTGTGCTGTTTATTTGTAAAACATCTCAAGAACATGTGAACTGATTTATGTGATATAAATTGCTGGTACCTGAATGTCGGGATGACATTGTATTTGGAGGGGAGAGTGTGACAGAATGGAAGATGTTCTGTTTTTAATAGTGCAATTGCTCATCAAGGTTTAATTCTCTCACTTTAACTGAGGATGTTCAGTAAGCATGTAGTGGCAACAGTTTGCCACAAGAGGGCATACCAAATACTGTATAGTGTGCACTCCTGACTCAGCAAGCTGACAGTAATTAAGTACTATGTTTGGCTGAGGAAGGAGGAAATGCTCATGTTGCCCTCATGTCTGCTTAACAGGTAACTATCCACACAAGTGACACAAATATAGCAATGTATGAGATTATTGAGAAGTCCATGTGAATGTGGGGAATGTTGGCCGTTTACCCCTTGTGTTAAAT